>SNQJ01S0013324.1:0-10107 GCA_010110895.2 Picea sitchensis | reverse complement strand
TTGAGCTAATTCGAGAATATGACAAAGAATGCGTACATGAGTAAATTCTCACAAACTGTGAGCATAGCAAAAGACAGAAGCAAAGCATTATTCCAAGGGGGCTGGAATTTTCCCCTTAATGTAGGGGTCCAGCTTTTTCTGAGATCCTAAAGAAATGTTGGAGGCCGCCTCCTTTTCTCTGCGTGCTTTGTTGGTCTTTCACCCTCGGGTAAGGGGTGGAGACGGGACTGAATTGTCTTCAGGTTCAGAATTTCCCCCAGAGCCGCTAGATGGGGTTGTAACCCGACCTGCTTGAGCTTCCGGATCTGGAGCCCGAATCTCTCTCGCTGCTACAGATTTTGGGGGGGAGGATTCCGGAAGGCTTTCGTCTGCCGGAGGATCTTCCTTGAATGCTATTTCTTCTGGTTCTGGGGCTTCATCTTCCTTTAGCGCATCAAAAATGTTTTTATTTTCTAGAGTTGCCTTTGTTGAATGAGTGGCCTTCGGGGCTTGGGCTAATGGATTTCGCCTTGGCTTCCTTCGTCGGTTAGCTACGCGCTGAAAATCATCTTCTTTGACTGGTCCCGGTTCCTCAGCGGCTTTGGGGCATTTTCTTGCGAAGTGGCCGTAAGCATGGCACCGGAGGCACTTGAAAGGAATCTGCTCGTAGTCCAGCTCTTGGATATGGCTCCATTCCCCCAAGGAGAGCTTAATGGCTTCCGGAAGACCTTTCTCGAGGTTAACCTCAACACAAATGCGGGCGCAGGTAAACTGGTCCCCTTTCGGGTCCGCTCTATCCAGGAAACGCCCAATCTTATTTCCGATGTCCTCCAGAGAGTTTGTCCCCCAGAGGTGCAAGGGTAGGTGGGGCAGCCTGACCCATACAGGGGCTGCGGTGATCTCGGATTCGGGATTGAAGTTAAGAGTCCAGGGGGCTAAGAATAGTCCTCTCGACCCCATGAAATAGGGCCCAGATCTGAAAACTAGATCACAGTCCTCTTTTCTCAAGAAACTGAAGACAAAAAAAACCCTGCCTACTGCGAACAGAGAAACGTTTCCCTTTATCAGTGGTTTCCATCGATCATCTTTCCATGCCTCCACCACTTTGGGGCTAGGCCATAACCCCGTAAACTTTCCAATGAGGGCATTTTCTGCTAGAAGGAGGGCAAGAGAGCAAGGCTGCTCTGGAGATAGCTCCAGAGAAAGGATCTCCTCCATCTTCTTAACAAACTTAGATGAGAAAGAAGGCTTGGATTTGGGGCCTGCCGAGTGAACTAACGCCTTGAATGCTTCCAAAGGGTCTTTTCCCTTCTCGGCATTCTGATCTGGGGCCATCGTAGCTGACCTCCTGCAAACAAGAAGACAAATCGCAGTGGTAAGCCAAGACCACTGCACCCACACGCATGCAAAAACGTAGGCGGTCTCAGGCCACGCAGGGACCCTCTGAAGGTGTCGATCTCTCGTCTCTGAATGCCAGGAACCCTGACTGCTGTAGGCCGTGCCCTGCGATAAAAAAAACCGCTCCAAAACGCGTGTGCGGAGGAGGGACACTCTGAATCCTCATCTCTGAATGCCGGGGCCCTGATCGGCTGCTGGAACTGTGCCTTGCAATCAAGAAACTAGAGATGAAGCGGCTAGGGTTTAGGCCCTAGTCGCTTTGCATTCCGTCTCGCAAACCTGTGCATTGGACCTTTTTTTACAGGGAACTTTCCTTTTGCAGTGTTATCCCAAGACCATGACGAACAGTTTTACCCTCTATCCGATGGATTAACTATGTATTACATTTGGAAAGTTGTATATTATTATTTAGATTGAGTAAAAATATGTAAATTGGAATTTGAAGTTTTTATTAGTGGTATATATTGATATCAAACCTTGACACAAAGTAGATACATGATGAAGAATATAAGCGCATGTAGGAACATAGGTTTAAAGAGGATGCCCCACCACTTCAATTGCAACACAAGTTTTGGGAACACATGATAATGCAGTTTTGGTATTGGTATAAGGATCTCCAATATGTTGGCATGCAATGTTGTAATTAAAGCTTATGTGTGTTCAAATCTATGCACCAAAAAAATTTCGACAGGGACATCACCACTGTAGTGGAACTTTGTTCCAATAGTTCTTTTAACAACATTGGGTTAACTGAATTTTTATATTATTTATATAACTTTTCATTTCTATTCTCAAGGTATTTTCACATGTTATTATTAACATGTTGATAGAGTCTTTTTGTGTTGATGGAACCAGGAAATTAATTGGTTTGCTTTAACATTTTATTTATATGCTTGAAAAGACTAGAGAGAGGTTTTCTTAAATCCCCATAATTTTATTGAGTTAACAAGTTAGGAAGGTCAATAATATTATAAATATTTTGAATTTGAGATTTAATATGGGCATACACAAGACATTTTAGGAGAAATTGTTTTTAACACTCCATTTTCTTCATCCTGTGATGTTTTAAGTATTGTCCAACGCCATGTTTGACTATAGAGCTTGTGAGAGTTTTTTATTATTTTAGCAACATTTATTTTCTTGTTTAAGTTGGATTTAATAGAAAGATACTTTTGATCTTCTAGATTACGGTTAATGATCTCTTTATAATACCTTAATTTTATTTCATCCTCTATTTCATTATGCACCACAATTTCTCCTTAAATTTACATGTAATAATATTTGTAATGGTATCAATATTCTATAGGAAGCAATGTCATTTTCACTACATGCAATGGCTTTGAAAACTGAGGTTTATCCCTGGCCAATAGGAGCCATTTTTCACGTCCTTTGTCCTCTTTTGTCTACATATTCTTCCTCCACGATGGTGGCTCTTACATCCAACAATGTTGATCCAAGCCTCAGATCTACTATTCCAAGCCTCGATTCTTCCCATACTGAATCCTCTAGTGGGACATGAGTTTTCCTTCTCACGTGTTCTCCCTCTTGTTCCACTGCCATTCATGGTATCTCTTTCTATGATTTTTTCAAGAGGAATTCCTTTACTCCATCTTTTTTGGTGCAAGAGGCTTCACCACCTTCCATTCCTATGAGGAAGGATGTTATTTCCAAATTAGCTCATCTTAGCTCCACGATGCTCATCTGTCATTTTAAATGTCTCTAGCCTCATCTTGTTAATAGTCATGATTGGATATTGAGATCTTGGTTGCCAGTTTTGAAAGGCGATGTTCTCATTCATCTTTTTGCTCAAGGGTTTTTCATTTTTGAGTTTCATCTTCAAGAAGATATAGATTTGATATTTATTTATGGCACTTGTTTCTAGGGTAGTTATGCTTTATGTATGAATCCTTAGTCTCCTTCATTTGATCCTTCGAAAGATTTGTTATATTCAACACATGTTTGGGTTAGGATCACAATATTCCCTTGCATTTTTGGGGTTTATCCTCTCTTTGTGCCATTAATAATTCTTTAGTAAGTTTTCAATTTAGAAGCCCTAAAAAAGAAAACTGCAGCATCTGGACGTATGCTCAGATTTGTGTATGAATGTATTTTAGCAAAGGGTTTCCTTCCGAAATTATCTTGATGGGGGATAACTATTCATTAAATCAAAATTTGGATTATGACATGGGACACTTGGCATCCCAATTCCCAAAGGGTCCTAAGAAATCTCTAAAGAAAAAAAAATCAACTTGGTGGGTTTCCACCCACATTGATCATCATCTTATTTCCAAGGAATATTCTTCAGATGCTGACCCTTCCAAGGAGGAGTCCAAAGAGGCTCCTTTGAAAGACAATGTTGCTCCATCCAATGTGGACTCTCCGGGTATTTACCCTCTATTGGATGATTCAAAATATGGAATAGAGGATATCAAGTTCGCATCAGAGACAATCGAGAAATCTGAAATGCAACACGAAACACCTCAGAAGCTCAAGAAAAAGAGAATTTCACTTCTCCAAATTTGGGTAAAGAAAGGAAGGTTCACCCCAACTCCATCCCTCTAGTAAGTTGGGAATATGAGGCTAATGAAGATGAGGCATCAGATAAGGGAATACAGATCCAGTAATCCCCCTAGCCATCAACATGTTGGGTAGATCAGGCTAATAAAGTTGAGGTACCGTATAAAAAAAACAAGAATATTCACATCAATACAATCTAGGAATCATGGGCATCATAGATGCCCAAACATCTGAAAATTAAGATTGGATGGTAGCAGGAAAGAATAATAAATAACATGTAACATCACAACCAATGGTAACGCAAAGTCATGCTCGCAAGTCAATAAAAAAGGATATCTCTTCCCCAATAGGTTAATTTAGATGCAATGTCTCTTCACTTTTATCCTCTAAGTATTTTTCTTAGTGTATTCAATAAGGTTTTTCTATGTGAATATTTCATTTTAGTATTTGAAATAGTCATTCTTATCTTTAGTAGTGGTTCAATTGAGGCCCCATATTGGCCCGAATTTCGAAAGACTTTGTATCCCCTCATCGTTTTCAACCATGCCCTTTTTTGATAGTACAAATCTCCACATTTTTGTTAAAAATATATAAAAATGGTATCAATATTCTAGAGAGTTACATCCTCCTCTATTGTTCAACGGTTTATCCAAAACTTATCGTCTTTATACCAACCCATGTTACGTCGTAAGTGACTTTGACCAGAGTTTGAAGCAATCATAGGAAGCCTCTTTTCTCTTGTGTTAGTTGTACTTTGTGATTGTAAATTAGGTACCTAGTCATAGAAATATTATCAATGGAGGAAACATCAACTTATATGAGGAGGATAGAATAGGACATAATGATTTTAATTTATGATTATAAAAATTATAAAGTTCTTTTGGATTCAATCATTTTTCCTCCACTACTCTCCAGAGATGTTGCAGCCCCAAACTTCACATCCATATAAGATAACAAGAATGATGAGAGTATTAAAGAGGAGTTTCCTTTTTTTCTAAGAACCAAAAATCCATTGAATTGCAATTTTTCTCCAGAACAAAATAGGATTTCCACCCTCCATGAATCATTTTATCTATGCTATATAGTTCCTGTTAATCTTGTGATAAAGGTAAAATCCAAGATATTTGTACAAATTAAATTTATCTAATTTGTGATTGTCATACACAAAATTAGAATATGTAATCATTTTTTTATTTATCATCCCAACCTTTTTTTTGTCAATGTTCATTGACATACCTACACTAGAACAAAACTCCTTGGGTATTGTTAGTTTCTTCTTACGATCAAAGGGACACATGGTCATAAGAGAAATGTGATCAATTTAAAGAATAAGGATGATGCTTATTCCAACAAAATTAATGCCAACACAACATGATTCCTCCAAACAATCCTCTAATTTGCAATGAAATTCCTAAAAAGAGTAGAAGATAGGGGAAAACCTTGCCTAACCCCTATGCTACAATTATTTTCTTCCAACCAATCCTTAGTGTTCCTAAACTTAGAAATTCTTAAAAAATTCAACTAAAAAGGATCCTTTAACTATTCTAATTTATTCCAAATATTATTTCTAGGCACTACATCAAAATCTTTTCTAAAGTCAATGAAACAACATAGTATATTGGTTTTATTATTTCAACATTCCTCTATCATAATCCTAAGAGTAACTAAGTGATCTATAGTTAAATTATATCGGCCTTTAGACATTTTCCCCTCACTTTCTAACCATATGATAATATTCCTTTCCAAAATAATTTCATATAACTTGGATAAAAGAGGGTTAATCATAATGGTACTATAGTTTGAGGAGTTATTTTTATCCTTGATTTTAAAAATATGAAAAAATGAGGCTTTGATTCCAAGGTTTAGGAAAACACTTCTTGACTACGATATTGAAGAGCTTGTGAATATGAGGGATAAGAATAGGTCCCCCAATTTTTAGGATTTCTACGTGATACCTTCAATGTCCTTAGTTATCCCTTTTTCAAGTCGTTTAAATCCAAACTCTATGTCTTCCAAAGTAAAAAACTTTTGATTTGTAATAATAAAATGTTTTCCATGTCATTAGGGGATTCATAAATTTTCTTAAGATATGAATTCCAATCCCTCAAGGAAACCATATTATTTCTTTTAGTTTTTCGAGTTAGAATTTTCCTCCATGTTTTTCAAGGATTGAATTTAGAAAGGAATAAGAGCTTCTCTTGATTTTTATTTACACAATATCTCTTAATTATTTTATTTAGGACTTCAGAACTATTTACCTTGTCATATTTTAAGGAATCACCATAGGTTTCCTTGAGTTTTCTAGCAATTTTACAATATTTATCATACAAAGGGTTGGTGATTCATTTCCCTTTTACACAAAAATTCAAGAGAATAATTATTTATAGAATTTGAGAGTGTTTTTTCAAGACTCTTGAAATACATAATGAATAACAATAAGATTAATAATAAGTGGAAAGGCATGAAGCCAAAATCATCATTATTATTATTATTCAGATGATAGTACAATATGTAGTATAAATATCCAGTAATCACCCTTAATGATCCACATAACTAATCATAAGTAACTTAGGACAATGAATATATCATAAGATATGAATGAGGTGGTCTTAGGACTTAGTTATTAGAGAAAAATTGCTAACAACACTTCCCTTGATCATAATCTCATGCAAGTTTCTCAACAAAGAAACAAAGACTATTGCAAATGATGATGAAACATCTAAGTATTAAAGCTAATATCCATGGTATGAAATATCATAAGTGTTGATGAATATCTTCCTAAAAAGGAAATCAAAAGTGGATGCCAAAAAAAAAAATTATGGAAAACTCATTGCGCAACAAATGAGCCAAGTAACCTGCCATTTTTCATTGATATGAACCCAAATCCAATGAGATAAAAACCTAATGAGAATTGAATTGGTTAAAAATACAAAAAAACCTAAATCTTGGAAATGTTGAATAGTCCAATGTGATAAGTGAAATTATAGTTCAGAGTTATCTATCCTTTTCTAGGTCGAGATACTAACCCATAAATTATGAAGACTATCAAGTGAACAAATGTGTTCACAAAAATGCTCTCAAATACCAAGACATAAAAAATGTCAACAATCCAACTGACAGTAAAAAAATGTCAATCAGCATCCCAATCTTGTATTCTATAAAAACTTGTGTATGAAAAACTTATAATGATTCAACAATGAGTGAATCATAATCCTGCCAAAAAAAACAACTTAGAAGTAAACTAGGTGAACTGTTGGTGTTGCTCCATATCTTGAAACCAAATCGTTAATCAAAGTGTCAAATATAATGCAAGTCACAAATTTGAAAGTGACAGAATCCTCAAATGTCAAAATGTGGAAAATCTTCCATCCATACCAATATCCATAAAATCCATTGAAACATCATCTTCAAAAAATCATAAAAATACTAAAATTCTCATAAATATCATAGTGTTGAAGGTCAAAATGACTAATTCAAAAATCTATTTGAGTGATCCATGTCATAATCACCAAATATATAATACATCATCAATCCATTTTCCTATCCTAAATCAAATCCTCAATCCTTAATAATCCTCAAAATCAAAAGTATACATGAAAACTTGAAGTTTGAAAAAAATGATCAATATCTTCCCCCCTGTCAACTAAAATGTGAGAAGTCCTAGGACCTATGAATCAAAAAAATAATTCTACCTCCCCATCCCTGAAAGTGGAAAAGGGTAACCATATTGTATTTTAGGGGAATATAAAGATTCAATATTGAACTCAAAAGATGACATCAAGTGGGCCTCAATCATACCCTAAATAAAAACATTTATGTACATCTGTTGTAGATAACTATTACACATCTAAGTGTCACACTACCAAATGTCGCACTACCAAATGTTGCACTAAAGTGTTGCATCTGTTACACACCTAATTGTCTCACTTTACCAAGTGTCTCACTTAAGTGTCACAATTTCATCACCATGAGGAAGTGTATGTCATAATCCCTAGACATGTTAAACAGGAAATCTATCACTTGGAGGTTAAAATACTACCTTTTTCCTTGAGTTTTTGTCCTTGTTTTAACTTCATCACCCCCCTTCCCATATACAAGGAGGGATAAACCATGATCATCGCTCCTTTCTCACTTATAAGGGAGCGATAATATCTCCTTGTGTCTAGTTGTAAGGGGTAAATGAAGTAGTTTCAACCACCATGCCTTGTTTTTGAGGTTGTTTCTAGGATATTTCAGTTGGTTAAGGGATTGGTTCAAGCTACCCTCTATTCAAGGAAAGGCCAATCTTTTTGGTTCATCCAAATCCTCATTTGACCACATACTCTCCTCAAAATTATCCTATGGTTTTTATGCCTCAATTCATATATAATGGATTCATGCTTGAGTGAAAGGAGTGAGAACCTATAGCATCATACTTATGACTTTGTGACATTCAAGGGGATGGAAAGGAGAGATTGGAGGAGCTGTTGCGAAATACAGATCGATATTGTAAGTGCTTCATTATTGATTTTTTCCATTAATATATAACTTGGCATATTCCCCTCATTCCTATGTCTTCACTATATGCATGTCTATTGTTGTTTAATTCATCATAGATAGATCTATTCTTTTTAACAACATAGTGTGGAAGAAGGAAATATTTCTTTGTTCCTTGCAATACTTTTCCTACACCAAGAGCTTGGACTTCAAGATAAAGGGCTAGACCAGTGAGGATAACTAATGAAAAAGAGGTAAGTCATCAATCCTTTTCTTCTCATTCCGATTTTTTATGTGTATAATAGATCTAGGGGGGGAATTAGTAAACCATTTGTTTCTCTTTGTCTTGGATCAGAGGGGTCTTGATACAAGGGGGCTCTCACTTGTCTGCGGGGAAAATGTTTCCACAATAGAAATTGTAAAGTCCACTAGCGAGAGATCATCTTGATATTTCCTTAGTGCTTTCTATAATTTTGAGTCTTGTTTGTTACTTAATCCTTCTTGATAGTATAAAAATTCTTTGATTTTTCCCCTCCATCTTCACTATAAATCCTACTGAGTCAAACACTTGACCTTATCTCAGATATGGGAAAAATTTTGTCTTTCTCACCACTATGAGGACTTCATCCGTCCCCCATAAGGGAATTCAGGGTGATAATACCTTGATCATTTCCCCCCCACAATGTCTTGGAGAGCGATAATCCCTTGTTCATCACCCTCTCTATAGTGTTACAAAGGCGATAATCCTTGTTCTTAATGAATTTGGAGCTTATTTTTCCTTATTTTTGTGAATTATTTTTCTAAGACATTTACATTAGAATCCTCCATGCTTGATTGTGGATTTTATTGATTCAAGTTCAGTGATTATCATATTTTTTTTTTCCTCTTTGAGTATATACCATCAATAGCTTGATCCTCATCAGTTGAAGGTATTCAAACTTTTGTTACGTTGATTCCAAATCCTTCTAATTGCTTTACTTGTTTATTTTTGGGATCCTTTTCATTGATTTGGAGGTTGCTTATGTTGCATTAAGCCTTGTCTTTTAGTATCTCTTTTTTCTCCTCTTGGGAAAACTTATGATCCCTTGAGTGTAATCCTGAGCTATTTGGAATTTATACAACTTTGCATTGATCATTTATTTTACTACTTGACTTTTGAGGTTTCAAAACGTGTTTTTCCCTTTACTTTGTGTTTTGGGTTCTTGTTTGAACAAGTGTTGAGTTCTTGTTATTGAATTTTTTATTCCTTGGGTTCTTGTTTTCTTCATCTTCTTTAGCTTTGGGATCCTTTGCAAGTGTCATTGAGTTCTTTAATTTTGATTGAAATAAAAAACAAAAGAAGGTTATATTTTGAGTTTTTCATGTGATTTGAAAAGAAGAAAACAAAAGTTTTGCATCCTACTTTCATAGGTGGAATGTTTCGGTACATACTATAAAGAGGTTGTGTTTGTTTGGTATTTCATAGACACATTAATTCGATAGTTTGGAATTTTAATTTTCTCCATTTGATAAAGGAAAAGTTAAATTTTCATTGTATTGGGTATTTATTTGAATTAAGAAGAAAAAGAGCTCCTCTCCTTTCCTCATATATAATTCATTTGAAACAAGATCTTTGCATCTCATTATTTCTGCATGATTTTGGAGTATAGTTATAAAACCATTAGTATCACCTTCATGCACCCTTTTGATTAAGGAAAAACCATCAAAAATCAACCAACATGCTTAATAAAATAAATT
>SNQJ01S0013323.1:139640-150323 GCA_010110895.2 Picea sitchensis | reverse complement strand
TGTGGGGAACGAAGGACAGTTGGAAGGGACCTTACGACATCAAGGCCATGGTTGTAATCTCTCTTTCACATTTAATATGATACAGTAATATGATTCTTTCCTATAAATCTTGTTGTGTTTTATTGTATGATTCCTTGATCACAGACATAGGTTTATATTGAGTTTATGTTATTTCTATCACTTTGGTTGATTGTGTTCTTTTGCAGGATCATCATTGTATGAGCATTGGAACGGAGATAGGATGGAAATGGCGAGAGAAAGCGACATTTAAATGGTATGTCACCCATCCCTCTTTAGTTAGTAAATTCAATATTTAAAACTTAAGGAAAGCGTCATGTTCTGTCCTGTTTTGTTCTAGATCCAGGTGGATCTAGGGAGATCGGTTTGTGTCCGCACTTACGGATTAATCCTAAAACAATCACTTATTAATATGTTGTCAAAATCAAGTATATATTCAAGCAAAAGAATAAGAGGGAGTTTGGGTCTACAAATCTGCCACAAGAAAGGTATGGTAAAGAAATCCCTAACTCATAGAACAAGGGATAGAGAAAAGAGATTCAACCTCAAGACAACTAGTCCAAGCCGTAGGTAAATAAGGGTAATGGGAATTCGAAGAAGGACATTGGAAAGCGATGTGAATTCCACAAAATCCCCTAACACAACATTGATGAATTCCACTCGAAATAGTAATTATTGGTCGAGATTAAATAAAAAGAGTTAGACTCTGGCTTAAACTATGATTTGGAGTAGGATAAGGGAAATTGGATCATCAATGCAGAACCCAGTGCTACCAGTACTACCATAAAAATCCAACCAAAAGAGTCGGAGGAGCTTGAGGAGAGGGAGTGTCTCTTCCATTCAAAGTTGTGGGTGAAGGGGACCCCACTACATTTAATTTTTGATAGCAGGAGAAAGAATAATATGATCTCAACCAAAGTCACCAATATATTGAATTTTCCGACAATGCCACACCTCCGACCATACACCACTAGTTGGTTGAGCCAGGGACAAGACCTATACTATGGAATCAATTCTTTCAAAGATGAGGTATTATGTGATGTTGTCCCACTTGAAGTTTGTGATGTTCTTTTAGGAAAACCCTATATGTGTAAACATCATGTTTTTTATGATTCCCTATCCCGTAGTGTCATTGTTAATTTGGGAAGTCATCTCTATAGGGTACCGAAGGTAGTTCTGACCACTTTAATTTCATTGATCTTGGAAAACCAATGAAAAAAGGTAATCTATTAGGAAATAAATTTTTTCTTCTTCATGATTTAGTTAGAAGTTGAATGAAAGGTCACTATGACCACCACAAATTTAGCACAAGGTCTCTCTATAAAACAAAAGTAGGTGGACAAGGTTGTAGAGGAATATAGACATATCTTCACTTCAATAATAGGGGTGCTTCTGCATTGTTAGGTCAAATATTCCATTGAATTAATACATGGTTCTCCTTTACTGTAACATGCACAAACCCCTAAACCCTCTTAGGTTGGTGGGATGACCAAATTTCCTCTTCCTTGAACTTAAGTCCTTTCTATGAACGAATCCCAAAGATGCAATCTTCTCATTGAGAGTTTTCCAACAACTGTAACCATGCTCAAAATAGAGCTCAGGATCCAAAATCATGGCCTCCTAAAGTTTTTAGGTAGTCTTTGATCCAGGTGGATATCGGTGGCCACCCACCTTTTCCAACTGGCTCAAAACAATTTTCTAGCAATTTTGGTAATTTACTATTTTTAGCAGTTTTTAACTTTTGGGGCCATTTTGAGGGCCTAAATGAAGGTTTTTTGGGATCGAGCTTCTCAATGATAGTCAAAGGAACTAATTGACCCCCCTAAATGAATCTCCTCGACGATACCTTTCCAACGAGCTATCGTGCGCCCCAAATGGAGATCGTATGCCAAAGTTACGCCCTGGGAAGTTGATACATCAAACTACCCAAAACGGGTCCACAAAACTGTTGGCTTTTCATCTTCCTGGGTTAGGGTTTTGGATTTTATTTATGATAAAAAGGCATTTGGAGCCTCATTGTAAAATCATCTTCTTGCGAATGCAAGTAGCCATCACATCTCTTCTTAGAGATAACCTACCACCTTTCTAGCGAGTCTTTCACTCCGTGTTTTTACAGTCTCTGTACATATCCTTCATTAATAGAAATCGTGTATTACTGTATCTCTATGTTTATGGTTTCATTTCTGATACATTTCTATTATATTATTGGATATTTGCGATATCTTTGTGCATTTATTTATTATATCTCCGCTCTCATTTCGTGCCGAAAATAATCTGGATCAATCTTCCACCATATCCATATCATCGCCACGTGGAACTCACATGGATCCCTGTCATTCATGCCATACAATGTGGAATTTATGTGTCATAAGATATCACCCTTTGGTGTAGTACACCTGACCAATGCATGAAGAACACGTGGCATAATTCAACGATATATTTTAATGGCGATTTCTATGCTTACCAGGCACTAAGCACTCACGGATCCTAACAACACTCACCACCAACTCTTCATTGTGGTCCCTTCCTTGGTCTATACCCAAATTGGGGCACACACTCCCACCGGGTTCCTCATCTTATAAGACATTTTACTTCACCAAGCATCAGGATCCTCGAGCACTAGGCCCTTGGCTAACTTACACACAATCATACTTCAATAAATAATTTTGATATATGGTACTCTGGGGTATCGACCCTCAGGGGAAATCATACACACTCAAACATCGAACACTTGATGCAGTGATCTAGCTAGCAACTTAGACACATGGCCCTGTTAGGACCTGCCACCATACATGATATGTGGTAGCCACAACTTGATGAAAATCGATGCATTGGACACCAAATATACTAGACACGTGGCACAATATCCATTCGACACATGGACAAATAATCGCATGACATGTAGTCTGGCATGTAAATACACATCATCAAAAAACACAAGGGCTCATCCAATCAGATGCTAATACCTATCCAGTTATTATTGGATTCACTACATCATCTTGTCATCATTCTGATGTCATCGACACGTAATCCCTATTTTCTCCACTTGCATGCTAGAGAAAGGATAAGTGTTGAAACCCTTCCTGGAAACATGCCCCACCGAGCATTGAGATATTAGGAAAACAGAAGGAAAAATGAGCTTGGAAAAACTTTTAATAGTCCAAGGGAAACGGGAAGAACCCTTCCCAAAACCATGCCCCACCGAGCATGGGGATACTAGAAAAACACAAAGGGAAGACAAGCTATAACATTTCTGATATCCATTGTTTTGGGGTATCACCCCACCAGATATTGACTTCCCCAAGTTAAATCGATACTTACTCGAACTCCAAGGGTCTGGGGATTCGGTACTCTAGGGTGTCAAAACTCCTTCCTAAGCTTATCAACGATTGATATTTTTCAGCCTCCTCGATCCAATGATTAAGAATTAAAATGCTGATCCAAAGGCTTAAGCCCGATGAGTTCCCACACTTGACCTGCGTAACTCAAATGCTGAAACTTATTAATTTCACATGGCATTCTAGCCACCATGATGGCACGAACACTGATATAATGTTATCCTATAATGTCCCCAAGGCTGAGCCTTGTTGTAAATCATGTCTATGAAGTATAAAGATTGCATTATGAATTGTAATTATGTTTTATAGGCTAGTGAGCCAAGTTTATACAAGCTGGTGGGCTTATGTGTTATTAGGTTGGAGAGCCTAAGTGTTAAGGCCGAGAGCCTACTTTTGTATATGTAATCATGCAGAACATTAATAAAAATATAAACAACGCTACGTGTAGACCGACCACGATGAATGAGTGATGGGGGACTAAGCTTCCACATAATGGGTAAGGGATTGGGGGCTGGAAGGTTGGAAAGAGAGGCTAAGTGTTGAGCCTAGGGGCTTAAGTCCTTGGGAATAATATTTTAATATTATTCCAAAAATCCATGTGAAATATATGTTTTGTCTTAAGTTCCTAGAGAGGAATGCATGTTGATGGAGTGCATGCAACTTCATAGGTGACATGTGTCAACCTAGGCACATGCAGTTAAAAACTACAGAAGTCAGTCGTGGAGGGGGTCGCTCCTCATTCCATCATCCTTTGCATCTGATTTCGGATACCCTCACGTAGCTCTGAGAACCAGAAAACTGAGACGTCTCCTTGAAGACCAAAACATCATCCGTCTGATTCCATTATTAGTCTGCGTCTTCCCTTGACATACCTATGCACCATTGAGAGAACTTGTCAGAAGGGGAAAGTCGACTTGTGAGTCCAAGAACCCAGTCTATCTGCCATTGCCAAGCTGAATCTGTACCCAATCTATCTGTAGGTTGTTGTTTTCTATTTTCCTAAGTGGGGTTGTGTTGTGTTTATCCTCACTGTGCGAGAATTGAGTCAGAAGGGGATGAAGAACCGGGTTTTAAGGCCCTTAGTTGAAGAGGTAGTCTGCTAGGCCTGTGAGAAGATGTTTCCAGGTGAAGGAGTCTGCTGGGAAGTGGTATTCTTCCAGAGAGAGTCCAACACCAGCTACAGAGCTCTAAGACTTCCTGATCCGGCCTGTTGCCGAGACCCAGAGGAGGAGGTGAAGCACTGATGGTCTGTGCTTGTGAAGGTGTATACTCTCGGGCGAAACATGCATGTGGGGAATGAGAGTTCGTGAGTAGTGGGCATAAGAAGGAATGCTGGAAAGAATCCTTCCAGTTATTCTGTGCAGTTTTCCCTGTAACCTCAACCTAGACTAGGATTCCTTGCCTTGGGTGGAGGTTAGTCTCAACTCGGGGGTTACCCACTACTGAGCATGATGAGTAGCGTGGTCTAAGGCTGGGAGGTTCATGGAAGGCCTGCACATGGTTGGTGGAATTATCACGGTCTCAAAGATAAGTATCATCTTATGCTTAATATTATGTTTTGCATGCCTGTGATGCTTATATGTATAATGTATTCTGTTGTGCATCTGAATTATTGTTAATGACAGGAATTATTTATGTTAGCAGTAATCTTGTTCTTACTCTGAGTTAAATGTGTTTAATATGACTTAAATGCATGTTATTAATTTAGTATGAGAATGATGTTGTTCCGCACAGTAGCGTTTTGACCGGCTAGTGGGATGACGACGACTGGGGACATTATAGTATGGTGTCAGAGCATAGTTTCAACACTGAGCCTGGATAGGTCGGATAAGTGGTATTTGGACCGAGGTTTTGAGAATAAATTGTGTTTGGAGGACTAATTTCAGACCTCGGAATGTTTCTGAGTGTCAACGGACTACTTGACCATGTTACAAAGCTCAGGAGGTGTAGCGGTATTATAAAACTGCAGCCGGTGTGGTATATGGCCACAGGGAGAGAGATAAATCCACACCATAAGTGTTGGATCAAGTAGATGAAGGTTCAGAAGGAGGGTACCAAGTCATTGGACAAAAGTCCTTGAGAAGCAGAGTTGGACGGTCAGAATTCTCTGTGGAGAACTCGCGAAATTGCGAGGGCCGTAAGATAGCCAAAAGTTGCAAGGTGGTTAATGGATGGAGAAACTTGACACCCTAGGATCCAGAATAAATGTGGGTCATTGATCATGGTTGGTTTGAACCGTTGGATCATTTCATGAATTCAGGGATCGTGAACTTGGAGCGCAAGCCAAATTCTTGGTCACTCCAAGTCCCGAATCGCAAAAGAGATTAACAAGGGTAGAATCGGATGATGGAGTGCTTCTAGGAAGAAGTGCCGAAATCCCGTGAGCCATCGGATCCAGCGAACTAGCGAGGAAGTTAGGGCTAAAGAGATTTGATAGGGGTAAGCATAAGAGAGATATGAACCGTCGGATCAAGGGAGGCTCACAACCGTTGATCTCATACATGAATCTCCATATCGGAATTTGAGGATTGAAGCGACAAGAGATTTGGAGTCACTGCATCGTGAACTCCTGGTTCACAAAACTACGAAAAGATTTGGACCGTTAGATCTAAATCATCGAGGACCGTTGGATCTCGTACAAGAACTCGTGTATCGAAATTCAAGGATTGAAGTGACAAGAGATTTGGAGTCGTTGCATCGTGAACTCCTAGTTACCAAAAACCCAAAACCTCGAAATCCCGAAACGATCTACACCGTAGATCGTAGGACAGGAAATTGACCGTTGGATCAAGTAGATGAATAGACCGTAATTTCAGAATTTTGGCAAACGAAAGTTTGAGATGTGTAGATGCATGAACTCCTGATGCCCAAAACTCCGAAACGAAAAGTAAAAGTAGTGGGGCCCCCTGACATCGCTGGGAGTGAGGTGGACCTTCTTAAGGACACCATGTGTCACTACCTTGGTGGGCGACAGCTATGCTGTGGGCCCAGAGGTTAAGGAAATCAAATTTTTGGAAGTCGTGAGTTGGAGAGGGAAGCAAGTTTGAGAACCTCCGGGACCAAAACCCCGAAACCCAAAACCCCGAAGCCCCGAAATCATGAAACCCGAAGTTTCATTTGGAGAGCCTTGTAGCACCTAGCAGTTTATCATTTGATCATGGCCCGTGGTCGCATGGGTTGGGGACTAATAAAACGAGGGCTATCACTGGAAATTGCAGAGCCAAACAGAGCTCAGAAAATTCGTGGAATCAAAACGTTTTCTTATTCGTGTTGGTTTATGAATGTTGTAGTTTTATTAAGGGTTTAAGGCCTGACAAACTTCGGTTGACTACACGTTGTGTGTGTAGATTTCAACGAGTGTCAGGATAGTCATGAAGTAATGCCGAGTATAGAAATGGAAGAAGTGTGGATTGCCTCCAATTCAGAGAATGAAAGAGAAGGAAGGGATGTCAACTTGGGAGTCGAAGGATCGAACTACAATGGGCATGGAAGAGAATTGGATAAGGAAGGGCATATGATGAAAATCATTGAAAGATTGCAGAAAGATGCCCAGGATCATCGAGATGATAGCCGAAAGCTCATGAAAGTCAGGGATAGGCAGGGTCAATTCAACTTAAGGATGTTGAAGAGTCTGGAAAGAATAGAAAATAAATTGAAAAAGGAGAGTGACTCAAGCAAGACAGAGAGTCGCAAGACCCCTGAGAGGGAAAGAATATCAAGGAGTGTCAGCAAACATCGTCATCGCTCCCCAAAGCATTCCAGTAGGGAAGCACACAGTAGTTCAATCCCATCTCCTACCAGAAAGCACAAGAGATCTGGGATGGATGAATTGAAAGGGGAAATGAACAAGATCAAGCCTCCAACGTTTGATGGAGAACATAAGAAGGAGGAAGATGCCAAAACTTGGTTGCTGGGTATGAGGAAATAATTTCAATTGTAGAATTATTCCTCTCATGCAAAGGGAAGGATTGCCATGTATCAACTGAAGGGAAAGGTATCCATGTGGTGGGATCAACATGTGTAGGTGCAACACATCAGGGAAAAACATATCACATGGAAGGAATTCAAGAGGTATTTCGAGAGGAAATACCTGACTAAAAGATACTATGATAGAAAGATGAAGGAGTTCTTCGAACTTAAGCTAGGAAACATGACCATTGATTAATATGAATGAAGGTTTTTGGAATTACTGAAGTATGTTCCATTCATCAAAGATGAGGCTATCAAGATTCAGAGGTATCTGAGTGGACTTCCACCTCCCATTAGTGACAAGATTCAATATGATGATTCTAAGGCTATGGAAGAAACAATAAGAAGAGAGAAATGCTTGTATGAGCAGCAAAGAGAAAAGCCTACGTTTTGGAAGGCTTGGGATGACCAGAAGAAGTTTAAGAAAGAACAAAGGCAGAAGGGAAACAAACCTTCCTTTTTCAGAAATAGTCCTCAAGGACATCCATCATTTAGAGAGTAGAGAATGGCTGAAGTGGGAGAACAAAGGCTGAGACAAACACCCATTCAGTGTTGGGTCTATAAAGAGAACCACAAGTACAGAGATTGTCTCCATAAAAATGGCAAAGCAAGAACTGTCCATAATGTTCAACAAGCTGAAACAATGGAGGACATGGGTAGTAGAATGCCAAGGATCTATGTGGCCCTGGACAACAAGCAAGCTAAATTTTAGTCACACATGATTGAAGTGGAAGGTATGATTAACAACCAACCACTTATTATTTTAATTGATTCAGGGGATAGCCATAGTTATATAGACCCTATAGTTGTGGAAAGTTTTCATTTATCAAGAAGAAAACATGAAAAGTCTTGGTTAGTGAAGTTGGCTACATGAACCAAGAGGAAATTCATTGAGTTGGTTAAGTCCTGTTGAGTGGACATGAAGGGATTGAGCACGAAGGTTGAATTGAATGTTCTACCTTTAGGCTCTTATGACTGTTTAATTGGGATGGACTGGTTGGACCAACACCATGCCCTCCTGGATTGTCGTAACAAGGAATTTACATTCCTGGATGAGGAGGGGAATTAGAAAACAGTCCAAATAATTCCCAGAGCTGTGGTTGTTAGAGAAATCTCAAAAATGTAGTTGAAAAAGTTCTACATAAAAGGTTGTCAATTGTTTGCAGCCCGTGTGGAGAAAGCATCCAGAAATGAAGTCTCAAATATTGGAGACCATGCAGTACTAACAGAGTTTGAAGACATATTTCAGGAGGTACCCAGACTACCTCCGAAGAGAGATATCAATTTCTCTATAAATTTGATGCCTGGAGCAGCTCCAGTGTCGAAAGCTCCTTATAGAATGAGTATGCCAGAGATGAAATAGTTGCAATTGTAGCTTGAAGAGATTCTAAAGAAGGGGTACATTCGCCGAAGCATGTCACCTTGGGGTGCCCCGATCCTGTTCGTGAAGAAGAAGGACGAGACGTTGAGGCTGTGCATTGATTTTAGACAGTTGAACAAAGTAATTGTCAAGAACAAGTATCCTCTGCCGAGGATCGACGATCTTTTCGATTAGTTGAAAGGTGCGAAAATATTTTCGAAGATAGATCTCAGGTCGGGATATTACCAGGTAAAAATAAAGGATGAAGACATCAACAAGACCACCTTTAGAACAAGGTATGGTCATTATGAGTTCACAATGGAGCCGTTTGGACTATCAAATGCACCCGCTGTTTTTATGAGCTTGATGAATGGAGTATTCATGGACTATCTAGACAAGTTTGTCATCGTCTTTCTGGATGAAATTTTGGTGTATTCCAAGTGAGAGGAAGAGCATGAACAACACCTGAGGATGGTGCTGCAAGTGTTGATAGAACACCAGTTGTATGCCAAGTTGAGAAAATGCTGGTTTTATCAAAGGCAGATCCATTACTCGGGGCACATTATTTCAGAAGAAGGGATCGCCGTGGATCCTGAGAAGGTTGAGGCCATCAGAGAATGGTCAACGCCAAGGAATGTGGCGGAAGTTAGATCCTTTATGGGTCTATAGGGATATTACATAAGGTTTATCACAGGCTTCTCAAAGATAGCTCACCCTATCACTTCCTTTCAAAGGAAGGAGAAAAAGTTTCAGTGGACTGAAGAGTGTGAGAAAATTTTCTAGTGATTGAAGCAGTTGTTAACCAGCGCTCCAATGTTGAGGATTGCAGATCCAAATATGGATTTCATGGTGTGCACAAATGCGTGTAAAGAAGGGTTGGGAGGAGTTCTCAGTTAGAATGGATTTGTAATCTGTTATGAGTACAAGAAATTAAAAGAGCACAAGAAGAACTATGCAACCCATGATTTGGAGTTGGCAGCAATCAGTCACGCTCCGAGGAAATGGAGACATTACCTCATGGGAAGGGGATTTGAATTGAGAATAGACCACAATGTTCTGAAATAATTGTTTGATCAACGAACCTTAAATGCTAGACAAAGTAGGTGGCTGGAATTTCTATGTGAGTACGACTTTGAGATCAAGCATATCAAAGGAAAGGAGAATAAAGTGGTTGATGCACTCAGCAGGAGGGTGCATGAATTACATGCTACATCCATTAGCATGTATTAGACTGATATTAAAAGCAGAATTCTGGAGGCTGCAAATGTAGATCTCCAGTACAGAGAATTTGTAGCCAAGCTAGAACAGGGTAAGATGCCACAGAAGATGGAAATTTATAAATTGGAAACAGATGGAATACTACTGTACAAGAACATAATTTTTGTACCCAATGTCCAGTGCTTGAAACAAATGATTTTGTAGGAGATGCATAATGTACCTTATGCAGGGCACCCTGGATATCAGAAAACAGTAATAGCGGTCAAGAGCCATTACTTTTGGCCGGGTATGAAGAGAGAGATCGTTGAATACATCACCAGATGTATGGAGTGCCAGAAAGTTAAAGCTGAGCATAGGCACCCAGCAGGGTTGTTGCAACCTTTACCCATTCTTGAGTGGAAGTGGGAAGTAGTAACGATGGATTTTATTATGGGATTGCCCAGAACAACCAAGCTGCATGATTCGATCATGGTGGTGGTGGACAAGCTTACAAAAGATGCCCATTTTATTCCACTAAAAACTACTCACAAGGCAACAGATGCTCGACAACACAGGTATTCCAACAGAGGATGAACACCTTCAGTAACCACTCACATAACCAGATCAAACATCAACACACCGATGTTTTCACGTGGTAAAAACCCTACGGGGAAACATCCACGGCCCCAACCAACGCGGCCACTTGGAGCAGTTTATTAATGCAAAGAAAAAGATTACAGAGAGATTTTACAAGAGAGTTTCTCACAATCGATCATCGACAAATGACCCTCCATGCTCTTT
>SNQJ01S0013323.1:122605-139630 GCA_010110895.2 Picea sitchensis | reverse complement strand
GAACTTCTTCTTCATCACTATATGAACCCCTTGCATAAGGACATTTGGAAGAAAAATGGCCAACTTTACCACAATTAAAGCATTTGAAAGGAAGCTTACTTTTTGTACTTGTCGGTTCATCTTTTAATCTTTCTCACAAAGTTGGTTTCTTCTTCATTGTTTGAATCATCACTATTGTTGGAGCAGGGTTTTGACCTTGGCTTGTTCTTTCTTGTCTTCTTAGAGGATTTGAACGTTTCTTCCCTTCTGGATGGATTTTCCTGTTCTGTTCTCATTTCATATGTTGTAAATATTCCATGTAATTCATCCATACTCAATGTAGCCAAATCTTGTCTTTCTTCTAGAGCCAAGATTTTAGGGTCAAATCTCATTGGGAGAGATCTCAGTATCTTTTGCACAATAACTGAATTTTCAATCTTTTCTTCCAATCCTCTTATAGTATTCACAATTTCATCGACTCGAAGAAAATAAGTTTCAATATATTCATCTTCCTTAATTCTCAGATGTTCAAATTCTCCTCTATAAATATGAATTTTGTCCCCTTTGACTTTAGCATATCCTTCATACACATTCTTGAGCTTGTCCCAGATTTCCTTTGTAGAATCACAATGCATAACCTTAACAAATTGTGAACCTGTTATACCACTTGGAATGACATTCATTGATCTGGGATATTTTCATTAATGTGACTTATTAAAGAATTGTATTAAATGAGCATAAATTGAAATGCACCATAAAGAAGGAAAGCTCGATGATAAAGAGGCATAAGCATCAGATCTGAACACAAAAACTTGATAACAGAGTTAGTCCCTGGTGGACTACGTCTTTGGGTCCTTCTCTCAAATGGGTATGTAACAACCTTAATTAATCCTTTAATAAATATTAGTTTAATAAGTATTAGATTAATAAATATTAGTCTAATAAACTATTAAAATAGATTTTATTTTTATTTTTATGAAGACTTATTTTATAATATAATGGTTTTTGGTAGATGGGCCAATTTATGGGAGGGATAAGCTGGTTGAGTGATTAATGAAGGGAAGGTAGTGGATAATAAAGGGAAAGGGAGAGCACTCAGGAAGGGGGATCTTTTTGTGTTTGAGTAATATTTTCATATGAGGAGAAGGTGAAGGGAGGAACAGTTTGGGTTTCATCTGTTTTATTGGTTTTACTTGCAGCTTTCTTGAGGAATCTCATAGGGGCACGTGTTGCTGGGAATTTTGGGCTCGGGAGCCAGAAAACTGTAAGGAATCCTGGGGCTAAGGAGTCAGATAAGTTGTTCCTAGTTGGCTGGGAGGTTAATGAGTTTTGGGCAGAGCTTCAATTTTGGCAAAGCTTCAGAACAACATCAGTTTGAGGTAGATACGTTCCGTTATCATTATTATTTTTTTGTTGTTCATTATTGTTATACTGTTCATTATTATTATTTTGAACATGTTGTTCATTATTATGTTATTCATTTTTTTTATAGTATGCTGAACATTATTATTATGTTGAATAGTGAACTGAAAAGAAAATATGATAGAATTTATATATTTAAATTATGATTTATAAGGATCTGTATGGACAGGCCTTACAGGGTAGGCCTTTTTATTAACTCAGCAAAAGAATTTGGAAAAATACATATGTATACCTCATTCTAGAGTTAAGCTGCAGTAGTTTGATCAGATCAGAAAACAAATAGCACCACTAAAATCATGACATCGAATTACCCAAAAACGACTATCTCCACGCCTCGATCTGAGTCTTTCACTTTCAGGCCCATGAGAAATTTTGTCTCGGTTTCTATGCTTGGAACCTGCAATTAATTTATTCAAAATTTACCTTGAAAGTTGTGTCGAGTCGTACTATCGCGGGCCCTGCTTCCCCTTGTGCACTGGAAAAATTCAATTTTTAAATTAAAAACTGGGTGAACTAAACAATTTGGTTGTTTGGCCCATTGGTTGTTGGATGTTTATTAAAGTCTTGACTGTTGGGGGAGGTCCCGGGGTCAAACTCATGGGCATCCCCTTTTGGGCTCCTTCGTTGTAACTACTACCAAATTTGATTCTTAATTCTAGCGAACTGTTGTTATAATAAAGGGTTTGTCGCTAGTTTGGTGGTACCACTAACTTTGGCATACCGATTAATATTTTGGTGAGATGAAAGTTCAAATACGGCAGATTGTTGGTTGCTCGGTGGGATATGCCACCAAATCTGGTGGAACCACCACCAGATTTGGTGGACAATATATATATATATATTTGGATTTTCAGATGTTGGCCCTCATTGGGTGTTTTCCCGCTGCCACATGGAAGCCACTCATTGGCCCATGTCATCAATCTGCACAGTCACTGCCACATCATCTCTTCCTGGTCATCTTTCCACGTCACGTTTTGGGTGGTTGTACATATGCCACGTGGTTGTATAGACTGCAACGTGGCACTTTTCCATTGGTCCACGGATAGACTAGAAAAGGCCAAACATGAGTGACACATGGTAGGCTCTAGTGCTACCATGTCATCATGTTGACAACATCATGACACATTTCACCCTCTGCATGTTCCACGTACCCTGTATGGATGCTGACATCAGCAGTACGGATGTTGACTCATCCTTGCTGGATGGGCTAGGTTGACCAAAATTTTGACCACAAATATATTTTGATTCGTAATTATGTTTGATGAGCCTTTACGCCGTTGGAAAGATTGCAACGCGATCTTCATGATGATGCCAATTTTTCTGAGTTTTAAGGACTTTGGATTTTTTCCCTTTCTCTGTTTGTTGAGGCCATTTTGAGCTTCCTAAGGTGCTTCTATGAATTCTGAGTTATCCTTAGACTTCTATGGATCCTTTTTGGATCATTCCTTCCCACTGAGAGCTTTTGGGACCACCAAAATCTTTCATCAATCAAGAGATAAGTGAGGGAAGAGTTCCCTCACCTTGTCCTTCTCAATCCACTTTGCTTTGCTTGGATGTGTGCCCTTTAAGCCCACTCAAATATAATCAACATCACCCCTGCGTGAAGTATTGTCCTTCTTCCCATGATGATATCTTCCTTTAACTTGTCCAATTACTGAGGAGAAAACTCATCAACTGAATGTATCAAAACTTCCTCACCTTGATCCATGATCATGGGAGGCTCAAAAAGTTTCAATTTTTCCACATTTACAACTGAGTAGATATGCATATAAAGTGGAATATCTAAATTAAAAGCATTAATGTCATTTTTCTCCAAAATAGTGAAGGGTCCATATTGGATAGGCTTGAGTTTCTTTCCTTCACCCTTCAACCGCTCCTTGTTGATGTGAAGCCATACTTGGTCTCCAACCTAGAATTGATGATCAACCTTGTGTTTGTCATGTCGCACTTTATGTTGTGCTTGACTCTTGTCCAACCGTTCCCTAACTGCTTGGTGTACGTGTTGGATCCTTTGAATGAAATTGTGCGCCCTGTCTTCATTTCTTTATTCATTAGAATCGACATCTTTCCCATACATCGAGTCCAAAGGGACCTTAGGAAAATACCCAAAACATGTCTTGAATGGTGAACATTAAGTGTAGGAATGTAAATATTGATTGTAAGCATGTTGTACATAGGGTATCTATTCATCCCACAACTTGGGATGCTTGCTGCAATAGCCTCAAAGAAAAAGTAATATTGTTTGGTTAACAATCTATGTTTTCCCGTCGGTTTGTGGATGGAAAGAAGTTCTCCTATTCAACTTAGTGTCCATAATTCTCCACAAGTTTGTCCAAAAATATCCAAGGAATCGAGTATCTCGATATGAGATAATGGATGTGGGTAACCCAAAGTGAACCCAAACATACCGAAAGAAGAGATTAGTAGTCTGCTCAACAATGATATGCTTTTTACATGGCATCAAGATACACATCTTTCTAAACATATCCACTACAACATACAAATAGTCATGACCCCTTTTCAACATTGGTAAACCCCCTACAAAATGCATGGAGATACTCTCCCATGGATGGGATGGAACATGAAGTGGTGAGTATAGCCCCAATTTTCCATTAGTGGGCTTACAAGTAGAACACATCACACACCCCTTTACATATTTAGTTACAATTTATTTCATCTGAGGCCAGTAACAAAACCTTTGAAGATGAGCCATAGTTTTTCCTACCCTAAAATTCCCAGACACAAGAGAAGTGTGAGCTTCGCGTATTACATGGACTTGTTCACTTGTAGGAAAACATAGATTTCCAAGATGGTAGAGTAGTTTTCCATGCAAACAATAGTTCTCTACTTGTGCACCATGGGTTATCTTCTCAAATACCTCTTTAAAATATTCATCAACAACATATTTTTCCACATAGTTATCATGAGATAAAGGAGCATTCTTCAAAATAATAGAAGCAACAATAGGAGGCCTAGAAAGCATATCAACTACCTTGTTACTTGTACCCTTTTTTTATTTGATTACCAAATGAAACTGTTGAAGAAAACCCATCCACCTATAATGTTGAGATTGTTGTAGCTTGGTTTGTGCTTGGAGATACTGTAAGGGTTGATGATATGTATGTATGATTGTTTCCTTCCCTAACAACTAGTGCTTCCATTTCTTTACACTTTGAACTAATGCATACAACTCTTTATCATGTGTAGGATAGTTAACAACAACTTGGTTAAAATTTTATGTTATTGGAAAAATCAGTAAGTGTGAGCACAAATGGATCTCCCTATCTTCACCTCGAAACTAGAAAAAAACAACACAGAATATAAAACTTTCCCTAAGTTTCAATTATCAAGCATACTAACTAACAAGAGATAAATGGAATACCTTCTAAATGTTGCTTGTCCTCACTAGTGTCATCCTCTCTCCATTCCGAGGCTTATGGGATGTTGAACCTGTAAAAAGACATAATCCAACGAAGTGAAAGAAACTATGTATACTCAAAAAAACTTATGTATGTGATCAAGGAGTCATACAATAAAATAAGACCAATTTTATGGGAAAGAAATATATCACTATATTAAAGATATGAAAAGGAGAATACAACCAATGCCTTAATGTTGTAGGGTCCCTTCCAATATTTCCTTGCTTCCCACACACTTCTGCTTCATAGATTCTGAGACCAACAATCTATCTTGACAAGACAAATCTCAAAGAAAACATAAGCCCAAAAACTCCAAGCTACAAAACTCAAGCACTAGCCATTCCAAAAAACTAGATTTCCCATGAGAACTCTTCTCCTTTTATAAGATGAAAAGGATAGGGTGAGGAGGTTAGGATGATCCCACTAGAACAGGGATTCTACTCATATCCAAACCAATTAGAAGCCACCTCACCCTTGAAGCTTCCATTCTAGAAATGTTGATAAGATGCTTTTTTTCTTCGTAAACAAGATCGTCACACCCTTAAAACTTAGCAAACTGCGACAACATCGCATGCCACTGTGGTGAAACCTGTGAAGATCCTAAATAATCACACTCTTAACAATGAGAAAGGTTGGATGATCCCTTTTTATAAGGTTTTACAAAGGAAAATATAATTTTCATCTTTCTGGGAAAATGTGTCTTCATTTTTCTTCAGGGATTCAGGCCATTGATCCTTCTAAAGACAAAGGATAGGTGTTCATCATTAACGGTAATAGGGGTGATTAAAATAATGTGTAATAGTTTCGGAGTGGTAATATTGCATCAATAATGCACCCATGGTGTATCTGCTAGCATCAGTCTCAATCTCGAAAGGTTGTTGAAGATTCGACAGTGCTAATACTGGTGCAGTACTGATCTTTTCCATCAAAGTTTAGAATTATTTTTGTTTCTTTCATCCCCACTGAAAAGTGTTCTTCACATTGGTTAAGTCATGCAAAGGAGTTGTGATGAAAGAGAAATTTTCTATGAATCTCCTCCAATACTGAACTGCACCCAAGAAGCTTTGTGTTTCGATTACAATTGTGGGCTCATGCCAATTTACAATTACATCAATTTTGGAAGGCTCAATTTTCAATTGTCCTCCTCCTACAATATGACCTAAGTACACTAGGGAAATCTTGTCGAATTCACATTTGGACAATTTTACATACAACTTTTCCCTTTGCAAAGTATCCAATACTTTCTTTACATGCCTTACATGTTCATTCCACGTCCTACTGAATATAAGAATGTCGTCTAAATATACAATTACAAAATCATCTAGAAATTGAATGAATACATCATTCATCACACGCATGAAGGTTGCCAGAGCATTACAAATCACAAACGACATAACTAACCACTCAAACAATTCTTGTTTGGTTTTAAAGGCAGTTTTCCATGCATCATGTTCTACAACCCTGATCTGATGGTATCCACTGCGCAAATCTAACTTAGTGAAATAAACAACATTCTTTAATTGATCAATTAAATCATCTATACGAAGAAGACAGTATCAATTTTTCACCATGATTTTATTTAAGGCTCGGTAATCAACACACATTTTCCATGTGTTATCCTTCTTTGGCACCATCACGATCGGAGAACCACAAGGAGATGAACTAGGCATGATGACCCCTTGATCCAATAAGCCTTGTACTTGCCATTTGATTTCTATCATCTTTACAACTGACATATTGTACATTCCCACATTAGTAAGAGGAGAATCTTGTTGAATATGTATTTCATGTTGGATTTCCCTCTTAGGAGGTAATCCATCTGGTTCCTTAAAAATGTCATCGTACTTAGAAAAAATATCAATTAATTCTTTCTTATGAGAAGGATCACATCCTTGGAAGGTGTCAGATGTTCCAACATCCTTTTCTCTTATGACCATGAGTACATATCTCTTATTAGTGTTTATGAGTTTCTTCATTTGTCCTGCACTAACAAGTCTTGTGTTTTCCCTCATGTCATGGGATCTAACAATATATTCCCCTCCCCCTTTAGTAAGGTGATATTTGTTCTCATGACAAAATAATAATTCTTTTTTATCATAAATATAAGGACTCCCTAGAACTATGCAACATATATCAAGTGATACAACATCCAAATCCACTTCATCAATCAAATTTGAAGCAATAGAAAATCTGACCATACACTGCTTGGTGACATTAAGTTTTTCTTTATCACATACCCAACCAAGAGGATAAGGCTTTGGACGTGGTTTAGTTTCAAGACCCATATTTTTGACAAGTTCTTTAGATATCAAGTTTACTTGGGAATCCGGATCAAAGAATGTATCTATCTTAGTGTGCTTAGATACAACTCTTATGTGAAATAATTCATTCCTATTTCTTTCATCATCATGAGATTCATTATTGGAATTTGAACTAGCATGAAGGGAATATTTACCTTGTACTCCAACTGTTGTGATCTTTTCCTCGTCTCCTGAATCAGAACCAAGATCTTGTTGCACTGTAGCAACGGTCTTTGTCTTCCCCTTTCCACTGAACTATTTTGGTATTTTCTCTAGATGTAATTTCCAACAATATTCATCATCGTGACCATTCTTCTTGCAATGAGTGCAATATTACTTTCCTTCTTCCCTCTTTACAGTGGAAATATTTTTGTCCTTCCTTTGAAACTTTCCTTTAAAGTTATTATGTGGGAATTTGGAAGGTTTCTTCATGGGATCTTCTTGAACATGCACACGAACTTCGTCAAGACTGGTGTGATTAAACAATAGTAAAGTATGACAAATGTTACTATGAAGTGCACCAATATACTTCATGAAAGTTTCATAAGAATCTAAAGGAATGTTTAATGAAATAACTTTCTTCCTAAATTCTTTCATGAAACTTTGTACTATTTGACCTTTACTTTGTCTTAAATTTTTCCATTCCATCATTGCTTTATGTAAATAATCCAATGGATAAAATTGTTTCCTTATTGTTGATTTAAATTCCGACCATGAGGAAAGAATATTACCACACTTACTTATGTCCTGAAGTTTGCTCTCCCACTGTACGAGAGCAGTGCCTTCCAACTGAAGAGAAGCCAATTTCACTTTAACTTCCTCTTCATCAATCTATTGAACATGACAATATACTTCAACCTTTCGAATCCAATTATCTATCTTTTCAGGATTAGCATCTCCATTAAACACAGGTAAAGCAAGTTTTACATCAAGCTTTAATAATGGTTTCTTAAAGGAAGCTTTATGGCTAGAATGATGAGAACGATGAGAATCAGAGGAAGAAGAGATAGAACTCGATGGTGAATATGGAGGCTCAGGAGGGTCTCCTCCAACCCCTTGATTCAATGAAGCAGTTTTATTTGTTGATGCTTCATTTTTCTTCCCTTTCTTTGTCATTCTCTTCTTGTAATCTCCATACATTTTCTCGACCATATATAACATGTGATTGAATACCATTTGAAATTTTTTCTCATGTTCATCATGCTTTTCCTCTTCATCCATTTTCTTCCTTCGGGATACATGACCAACTTCGAGGTTGAAAGTCTTAAGTGTTCCTTCACCCTGTTTATGCTTGTCCCTAGTAAGCATTCACTCTCAACAATTCAAGTCAAAGATGATTGCTCTGATACCAACATGATCTAGGATCTTTTCATCAATGTGACTTATTAAAGAATTGTATTAAATGAGCATAAACCGAAATGCACCATAAATAAGGAAAGCTCAATGATAAATAGGCATAAGCATCAAATCTAAACACACAAATTTGATAACAGAGTTCGTCCCTGGTGGACTACATCTCCGGGTCCTACTCTCAAATGAGTAGGCCTTTTTATTAACTCAACAAAAGAATTTGGCAAAATACATAAGTATACTCTATTCTAGATTTAAGCTACAGAAGATTTTCTCAGATCAGAAAACAAACAACACCACTGAAATTGTGGCGTCGAATTACCCAAAAATGATTGTCTCCGTGCCTCAATCCTAGTCTGGTACTTTTATGCCCATGAGAAATTTTGTCTCAGTTTCTGTGCTTGCAACCTGCAATTAATTCATTAAAACATTACCTCAAAATTCGTGTCGAGTCTTACCGTCACGCACCCTGCTTCCCTCTGTGCACTGGAAAAATTCAGTTTTTAAATTAAAAACTGGGTGGACTAAACAATATGGTCGTTTTTCCCATTGGTTGTTGGATGTTTAATAAAGGTGTGATTGTTGGGGGAGGTCCCGTGGTCAAACCCACAAGCCTCCCCTTTTGCACTCTTCCGTTGTAACTGATACAAAATTTGGTGCTTAATTTTGGTGGATTGTTGTTATAACAAAGGGTCTGTCGTTAGTTTGGCGGTACCACTAAATTTGGTGTATCGGTTAACATTTTGGTGGGATGAAAGTTCAAATATGGCGGATTGTTGGTTTCTCGGCGGGATATGCCACCAAATCTGGTGGAACCACCGCTAGATTTGGAAGACACTATATATATAGATATATATTGGATTTTCAAATGTTGGCCCTCATTGGGCATTTTCCCATTGCCACATGGGAGCCCATGACTGGGCCAGATGGAGTCCACTCATTGGCCCACATCATCAACCTGCACAGTCATTGCCACATCATCTTTTCCTGTTCATCTTGCCACATCACCTATCGAGTGGTTGTACAGATGCCACGTGGTTGTATGGACTTCCACATGGAACTTTTTCATTGGTCCATGGTTTGACTGGAAAAGACCAAAAATGAGTGACACGTGGTAGCCTCTAGTGTTTCCACATCATCATGTTGATGTCATGCTGACATCATCATGACACATTTCTTCCTCTACGTGTGCCACGTACCCTATACAGACACTGATGTCATCTGTACTGATGTTGACATCGATAGTACAAATGATGACTCATCCATGTTGACTGGGCTAGGTTGACACAAACTTTGACCATGAATATCTTTTGATCTGTAACTCCATTTGATGAGCCATTTACGCCATTAGAAGTCTTGCGACGTGCTCTTCGCGATGATGCCAATTTTTCTGAGTTTTAAGGACTTTGAATTGTTTCCCTTTCTCTATTTGTTGAGGCCATTCTAAGCTTCCTGAGGTGCTTATACGAATTCTAAGTTATCCTTAGACTTCTCTAGATCCTTTTTGGTCATTCATAGCCTTTGAATTGTATTCACTAATATTTTTACCAACATTATCTGTTGGGGGAGAAACTGGTGTAGTGTATCCATTTACTAGAGCTTGTCAAACATCAAATCCATGTGCCTGCAAAAATGCTCTCATTATTATGCTCCAAAAAGAAAAAAAAATTCCATCAAACAATGTTGTTCTAGTTTTGGTAAATTTTCCTTGCTTATCCATGATCTACCTTCTAGTGGTTAGATTTTTTCTAAAGGAACCCTCTCTGATACCAATTGTTAGAATATTCAAGAATACTAAGAGGGGGTTTGAATCAATATAGATTTATTTCAACAATATTAACCTTAAATTAATACATAAACATTAACAACTAATCATTTCGTTCATCGACACATAAACTCATACACATTGCACATAGAGTTTTACGTGGAAACCCAACTCATAGAAAACCATCAAAAAATTTCTTAAGTAGTTTCAAGATTTTACAAGAGCCAACTTGAAGGAAGCACCCACTCCCTTATCTTTACAGTATCTACCGGAAGGACAAACTAATCCCCTTGGAATATTTTAAATGATGATACAAGATCAAATCAACCTTCAAATACAATCCCAAAATCACTTTTTAAATATGCATACAAAACTGCTCAGAATTGTACCTCAAATATGCAAACTTGTAATATTCGCCATGAGCTCAATTTTTTGTTTATGATTATGAAACTTGGACCTTAGATATTAGGATCTATTCACCTTCTAATGTAACTAGTGGAATTCAATATAGACCTACCAAGCTTCATATATAAGCATTTTATCTCGAACACTTGTTTGGGACTAGTTTTTGGATTAGTCACAAACCCTAACTTCCAACAAGTATAAATTTGTACCTATAATGAATCAAGATCTAAAACTTGTACCCAATATTATTCAATATCTTCTATGAAATTCCTACAAGTTTTTCTTCTTGAATCGTCCTCAAAAAAAAATTGTAGATAAAATGGCATGATGACTCATTTTGAAGAAGAAAACCATAGTTTAAAGAACCTCAACTTTCGTTGAGTATAACTCCAAACTCGTAATGAGTCAAGACCTAAAATACGTATCCAATATTCTTCGCTATCTATTATGAAACACCTCCAAGTTTCTCTATCTAAATTGTTAAAGAAAAATCATTATATAAAAAATTCCAAGATGACCTTCAAAGAAAACCCTAGAAAAAATCATCACAAGACTTCATCTTCCCTTGGAAATTCTCCCTTCACTTCATCTTCCCTTGTAAATTCTCTCCTCTAGGATGAAATTGACTCAACTTCCTTGGCTAGGTAGAATTGGTGTGATCCAAATTCCAAAGGAGACTCCTCTTATTTATATGAGTCTTATCCACATGATCGGGTGCAACCAACGATCACAACTTTTGGGTCACACCTCTTCCTTAAGGATAGTCGACCTTTGGTGCTTCTTTACTTTACTTTAGGGGCTTCTTCTACTAGCCTTAGAGGATTCTTGACTTTGATTTAGGGGATTATTCTCTTGGCTTTAGGGGATTATTCACTTATCTTTAGGGTCTTTTTCTCTTGGTTTTATGGGCTTCTTCACTTGACCTTAGTGGCTTCTTCACTTGGTTTTAGGGATTCTTCAAGGCTCCTTTAAGAATCCATTTGCTTACAAATCAAAGTGGGCATGTCACAACAACCACATGTTATCACATCCTGTGAGGGCCATGCTTAAAATCTATGCCATACGGGAACCACTTTGGATTTATATATGCTTATGTCAAGGCTTGTTCAAGGATCTTTAAGGTTTCTTCAAGGGGACACATCATCATCACTTTTAGGGGCTTATGGGATTTTCTTTAGAGATTATTCTAAGTTTGACATCAATGACAACCAATTTTTCAACATGTGGAAATTGTAAAAAGTAATTGAGGTGTCCATGAGTATTAATACCCTGGCTACTAGTAAAGAAAGAATGCTTGAATGCATCCATTTGAAATTTTAATTTCATGCTATGTGTAGTGATTTGAGTTCATGATCATCTCAGCGCAGGAAGAATTCCTGCTATAATAATGAATTTGAATTAAAAAAACATGTGGTGAGAGGCCAGTTGAGTTCCAAATCACCATGACGAAGTGCCTAACACAAAATGTGGTAATATGGAATCAATGTGGAAATTTTATGAAGATTGAATGCATTATAGAAAATCTCGGTATGTTGAAATAATGCATGTGTAAGGAATGATAATTCATTTTATTTAATATTAATAGATAAAAGTGATGCAATTGGTAGTATGCACAATTTTAATAATTGTTTACGGGCCACTGAAAATGTGTCATGAGAATGTATGTGCATAAGAAACTAAGAATTTGTTTGGTTGTGTGATGGTTGAAAATTGTAGGAAAAATGGTATTGGATATCGCAGCAATATCAGTCCACAAGGAAAGCCAATTCTTGTTGTTGCAAAAGATCCAAACTTCTATGAGAAGGAAGTCTCATACTTGTGGGATTAAGCTCCTATAGGGAATTTGAAATCTCTGGGCAACAGATTGAAAGATTTTTTATTGAAATTGATGTAAAATATCTCACGATTACTATATGTGTGAATGATATAGGTGAGATGACAGATATTTCCTAGAGGGACAGATGGAGGTTGTTGAGCTGGAAATGCATGGAAAAATCCATTGATGTGACATAAATACCTTGCGATATCCCATGGTCACTACATATATGGTTGTGATATGTTAGAGTGGGCCTGAGGGATGCCTTGGCAGAGAAATCCTAAGGGACATCTCAACTGTAAGACTCAGTGAGTCTCTATACCCATTCTTTGTAACAAATCCTTGGAAGGAAAGATGAATCACCTGAGGGACTGTGAAGCAGAGAAGGGAATTCTTGAACCTGGAATATGAGTGACTGTGAGTAAGAGGAGACTTCGATAAAAAAATGTTATATGTTTATTAGGGTCATGATCATAATGAATATTATAAAGGAAAAACAATGAGTCAAGTAAATTTTTCATCCATATGGATGGAGATCCATCTATTGCACATATAATTATTGTGTTTATTGTGTTGAAATGTATATTTCCTCCTGAATTATGAAAAACAATGATTATTTATGCATTGAATTGGTTTTAATATGCATGATGCTTAATATTTGTTATAGGAATGTGTTGGAATGCCAAGTGTCTTTGAATAGACCTGACTGTGAGGGAAAAAGGGTTACAATTGTTGAAGTGGTTGAAGGGTGAAATCATGGTAGGTGTTGCTAAAATTCAAAGAACACCAAGGATGGTGTTCCTATTTAAGGGGGAGGGGAGGGGATGCAACACCACATTTTTAAGCCCCTAAATTAATTGTAATTAATTACGAGTAGTAATGGCTATCTCAACATGGAGATAATATTTCCATGCTATGGCTTGTAAACAATGTGAATGTACTATTGTATAATGAAGAAGCCAAACAACTGACTGATGGGTGAAGCCTTGGGTACAAGTCATGATACCACTAGAGGAAGAGAAAGGGGTTAATTGTGTCAAGAGACCCCAAGACACCTTGGTAAATTGATGTTGAGAGTAATTTGACATTTTCCCCTTCCTCCAAAACCCAGGGTGCCAATTATTAAATGGTGCAGGGATAGGTAATTGGACCTGTACCTCCCACATAAATGGATGGGAGCAATGGAGAGGGACATCCATATAAAATCATGGACCACACAGTTGCATGGGGGGAGGACTCGAGAAACTTGGGGAAGAAGGAAAATGATGGGCACATGAGGGGATGTGTAGAGTAGAGAAACAACACATGGGTGTGTGCTAAGGGAGATATAATCCCAACCTAGAAAGTGGAAGAGACAGTGAAGTGTTGAGCCTACTGAGAACTATGGGAGGTTTTCTGTTAGGAATTGAGACCTTCACATTATCAAATGCATGATATGATAGATGATATTCCTTGGTTGTATAATGAATTGGCATGGTGGTGTCTATAATGTAGATTTTCAGTGAATATGATCCTACGTTTGGGTGGAAACGTCTTCACCCGTAGTCAGTTGGGAATGCTACAACTCACAAACAAATAAGTATTCTATGTACTCTGTGTAATTGAATAAAAAGAATGAATGGTGTTTGTTTTTCAATTTATAAAACATATAAGCCTCTTTTGAATTCTTCATTATGTTGAAAATATACAAATATGCTATGCTTGTGCAAGCTTTGAAACTGTATGTTCTATGAGGGAATCTGAGAGAGATAGAAAGAGCATGTATAATGTTTCTCTTTGCATATTTTATTCCTTAATTTTCATTGTCCCCTATGATGAATGATAAATGAAGAGATTTGTTCGAATATGTTATTCATATTTATTTTTATATGGTTTATTTCCCTAGTTATTTAACCTATGGGGACATACCTTAAAGAAAACCTAGATAGATAAATAAGTAAGGGGTGTGTTATTTTTCTCTCGTTTGCCTTAAAATTCTGTATAGATCCCTATCCTCTGTGAAAACTTGAAATTAGTGGGAATGTTTGAAATTTATATGAGCGAGGTGAGCTTTATGTCATGGGAAGCACCAAATCCCCCCCCCCTCCCCCCTCAAAACCGTTTTTGCTTCCTTGTGTTGGGCTTTGCGATATAAACTCCTCATAACACAAGCATGAAATATAGAGATCTAGAGAATAGATCCAAAGAGCTTGTTGAGTTCCCTAATTAAATATGAGGTGGATCAGTAGTTGTCATATCAGAGGGTAGAATATCCCCAGATGTCTAATCAAGTTCGATTAGCTAGGAGATGTGGATCCCTCGGTTAACCGGGTATTAGATAACTAGGGCACAGGAAGGTTTGCATTGATGGCCTTAACATTTGTATGCATCCCGATGCCAGTAGGACAGGGTTCCACACAAGGTTCCACCATTAATCACCTGTAAAGGAAGGACGGTGGTGATGTGTAACGTCCCCGGCCGTCGTCATCCCACTGGTCGGGCAAAATGCTACTATGCGGAACAACATCATTCTCATACTTAATTAATAACATGCATTTAAGTCATATTAAACACATTTAACTCAGAGTAAGCACAAGATTACTGCTAACATAAATAATTCCTGTCATTCACAATAATTCATATGCACAACAGAATACATGATACATATAAGCATCACAGGCATGCAAAACATAATAGTAAGCATAAGTTGATACTTATCTTTGAAAACACGGTAATTCCACCAACCATGTGCAGGCCTTCCATGAACCTCCCAGCCTTAGACCATGCTACTCATCATGCTCAGTAGTGGGTCACCCCCAAGCTGGGACTAAGCTCCACCCAAGGCAAGGAATTCTAGTCTAGGATGAGGTTACAGGGGAAAATGTACAAAATAACTAGAAGGATTCTTTCCAAGATGCCTTCTTATGCCCACTACTCATGGACTCTCATTCCCCACATGCTTGTTCTGCAAGGGAGTATACACCTTCACAAGCATAGTCCATCAGTGCTTCACCTCCCTCTCTAGGTCTCGGCAACAGGCCGAATCAGGAAGTCTTAGAGCTCCGTAGTTGGTGCTGGACTCTCTCTGGAAGAATACCACTTCCCAGTAGACCCCTTCACCTGGAAATAGCTTCTCATAGGCCTGGCAAACTACCTCTTCAAGTAAGGGCCTTAAAACTCGGTTCTTTAGCCCCTTCCGACTCAATTCCCATAGGGTGAGGATAAACACAACACAACCCCACTCAGGAAAATAGAAAACGGAAACCTACAGACAGATCGGGTACGAATTCAGCTCGACAATGGTGGATAGACTAGGTTCTTGGACTCACTAATCGACTTTCCCCTCCTGACCAGTTCTCTCAACGCTGCATAGGTATGTCAAGGGCAGACGCATACTAGTAACAGAATCAGACGGATGATGTTTTCGTCTTCAAGGAGACATCTCAATTTTTTGGTTCTCGGAGCTACGTGAGGGTATATGAAATTAGACACAAACGATGATGGAATGAGGAGTGACCCCTTCCACGGTTGACTTCTGTAGTTTTTAAATGCATGTGCCCGGGTCGACACATGTCACCCATGAAGTTGGATGCACTCCATCAGCATGCGTTCCTCTCCAGGAACTTAGGACAAAACATATATTTCACATGGCTTTTTGGAATAATATTAAAATATTATTCCCAAGGACTTAAACCCCTAGGCTCAACACTTAGCCTCTCTTTCCAACCTTCCAGCCCACAATCCCTTACCCACTCTGTGGAAGCTTAGTCCCCCATCACTCATTCATCGTGGTTGGTCTGCACGCAGCAATGTTTATATTTTTATTAATGTTCTGCATGATTACATATACAAAAGCAAGCTCCCAGCCTTAACACTTAGGCTATCTGGCCTAATAACACATAAGCCCACCATCTTATATAAACTTGGCTCACTAGCCTATAAAACATAATCACAATTCATAATGCAAGATTTATACTTCATAGACATGATTTACAATAGGGCTCGGCCTTGGGGACATTACAATCCCCTCCCCTTATTTTTTCACTATCCTCAGTGCAACTTTACACAACATCTGCAAGTTTTTCAAAATTTTCAAAAAGGTGCAGGTACTCTGCCCACATAACATCTTCATGCTCCCATGTCACGTCCTTAGGACCGTACCAGGTCCACTGGACCTTTACAATCCCTATAGCTAGATTCCGAAGCTGTTTGTTTTTCCTGTCCAATATGCGCACAGGATGCACTTGCAGGACACCTTCTTGTTCCACCTGAATCACATTCCAATCGATAACATGATTAGCATCTGGTATATATTTCTTAAGAAATGAAACATGAAAAACATTATGTACAGTCATGGATGCAGGTAATGCAAGCATATATGCAACTGGCCCAATCCTTTCCAGGATTTCAAATGGCCCACAAAATCTTGCTGCCAACTTGGCGCAACTTCCCAGCTTTAGGGAACTCCTGTTAGCTTTTACTTTCAGGAAAACATGATCACCCACTTTAAACTCTCTATGGGTTATGTTCTTATCAACATAACTTTTCTGCCTGTCCTGGGTAGCTTTCAAATTTTTCTTAATTTTTATC
>SNQJ01S0013323.1:90310-121602 GCA_010110895.2 Picea sitchensis | reverse complement strand
CACCTAGATAGAGTCACTCACAGACTAGGTAACCTACCTCTTCAACAACAATCACCTCGCTCACACTAGCCAACAAGCCACACATAGTCCAGCACTGAGTGGCCACAACAGTCAATTGGGAAAATGGGTATGGACACCCGAAACGGAAACGATCAGTGCTAAAGCATAGTGCGGCTCCGTGATTACAGGATGCGTTAAGATTTCCGGCAAGAAACATAGGATGCATGACTCAACAATTACGGAACATTCGGTTCTCCCAACCAGCAATAAGGAACAAGCTCACCTCTCTAGTTTCAAATATGCGTAAGGTGTACAAAGGTCCAATCAGAGAGGCCAAATGCGTACAGATGGAGGATGGAGTAATTGGAAGGTCGAACCCCGGGTTTAGGTGATGATTGAGGGAATTACCACCCAACTCCTACGCAACAGTCGACGGAATGGAAAGAGAACCCCCAACATGACTCATTTCCAGGGTTAAATCGCATGCACCTGGGTCGACACATGTCACCCATGAAGCTGCATCCATCCCTCCCCTGGAACTTAGGACAAAACATAGATTTCACATGGATTTTGGGATACTATTAAAATATTATTCCCAAGGACTTAAGCCCCTAGGCTCCACACTTATCCTCTCTTTCCAACCTTCTAGCCCCCAATCCCTTACCCAGGTTTCGTGGAAGCTTAGTCCCCCATCACTCATTCATCGTGGTCGATCCACATGCAAATATGTTTTGTATTAATATTGTGCATAATTACATGTACAAATATCAGGCTCCTGGCCTTCAACACTTAGGCTCCCTAGCCTAATAACACATAAGCCCACTAGCTTATATAACTTGGCTCGCCAGCCTTATAAACTTGAATTACAGTTCATAAACAAGATTTATACTTCATAGACATGATTTACAATAGGGCTCGGCCTTGGGGACATTACAATCCCCTCCCCTTATTTTTGCATTGTCCTTAGTGCAACTTTACACTCCAGCTGCAAGATTTTCAAAATTTTCAAAAAGATGCGGGTACTTTGCCCGCATAACATCTTCATACTCCCATGTCGTGTCCTCAATATCGTACCAGGTCCACTAGACCTTTACAATCCCTATGGCTCGATTCCAGAGCTGTTTGTTTTTCCTGTCCAATATGCGCACAGGATGCACTTGCAGGACACCATCTTGCTCCACCTGGATCACATTCCAATCAATTACATCATTAGCACCAGGCATATACTTTTTAAGAAATGAAACATGAAACACATTATGTACAGTCATGGATGCAGGTAATGCAAGCATATATGCAACTGTCCCAATCCTTTCCAGGATTTCAAATGGCCCACAAAATCTGGCTGCCAACTTGGCACAACTTCCGAGCTTCAGGGAACTCATGTTAGCTTTCACTTTCAAGAAAACATGATCACCCACTTTGAACTCTCTGTGGGTTCTATTCTTATCAGCATAAATTTTTTGCCTGTCCTGGGCAGCTTTCAAATTCTGCTTAATTTTTATCATTTGGTCCTCCATCTCCTTGAGAAACTCTGGCCCAACTACTGCTCTATCAACTGGATTATCCCAGCTCACTGGAGTATTGCACTTTCTTCCATAAAGTGATTCAAATGGGTTTATCTTCAATGATTCATGATACCCATTATTGTAGGCAAATTCTACCAAGTGAAGGTAGTCTTCACATCTTGATGGTTTGTCCATCACATACATTCTCAGTATGTCTTCTATTACTCTGTTCACCCTCTCTGTTTGTCCATCAGACTCAGGATGATAAGTTGTACTAAAGTTCAGATTTGTTTCGAATCCTTTGAACAATCCTTTCCAAAAATTCGAGGTGAATTTTGGGTCTCTGTCGGACACAATCGTTTTAGGAATCTTGTGCAATCATGCCACTTCCTTCACGAAAATATCAGCAACATCTGCTGTTAGGATATTTAGACACTTAGGAGTTAGTTAATATCTACTTGGTCTAATATGTCGTTAGGTAAAAGTGTGTTTCTTTAGTATGCATTAGTATGCATTTGTAGTTAGGAAATCCGACGGTCACGATATGTTCCTGACATAGAGTGATCCGACGNCCAACTTGGCACAACTTCCCAGCTTCAGGGAACTCCTATTAGCTTTCACTTTTAGGAAAACATGATCACCCACTTTGAACTCTCTGTGGGTTCTATTCTTATCAGCATAAATTTTCTGCCTGTCCTAGGCAGCTTTCAAATAAGATAACCAAGGAGTCCTTAAAAGAACATAATAGGATGATACATTTATCCTCCTTAGTGATTTTAATATCCATAGGGAATAACTCCCTTATTATAGTATTGAACGCATTTATTTTCTCTATTATTGAGATACCATCACTCATCCTCAAAAGATACGTCTTCTTATGAAGGAATTTATTTTTTACCATGGATTTTGACTAGTACAAGATTATGAAAAATTGTCTGATGGTTTCTTTGCAGAGCCTTCACCTGATACATTAAGCAATACATAATCCTCAAGACAAAGTCAAATCATACTCTTTTCCTTACTCTCAATTTTATCCCACTCTTTTCTCGACATACCCATTAGAATATTTATGGGGCTTACAACAACCCATTTTTCTAAATCTACGAGGAGATATTCCATCTTAAGCTTCCAAAGCTCAAAATTCTATCTATTGAATTTTTAAATCTCTATCCTCTAAATTATTTCCATTCTTTCAAGCACAACTTCAAACATCACTAACTTGCAACTCCCATTGGACCTAGGTTTAGCTCAGATCTAGTACCTATTCAACCTTGCTCTGGTAAGATTTGTATAGAGCGAAACATGAGCTCTGATAACAAATGTAGAGATAAATTGAGCCTTACACTAAACCTACCAGGAAAGAAAAGAATAATACACAAATGAAATAAGTGACAAACACACACAATACACAAAGATTTTACCCTGGAAACTGAACATCAGGAAAACTAACATTTCGTCAACATCTTGATTTCTTGTTGTGTTATTAATTTATTGAATACAGAGTTACATGTCTAACCTTGGTCTACATCTAACACACAATTTCCATTGTACTCTCTTTCTTTACAGAAGAACAAACCTGCAACCAATTTAGATTACATTTACATGAACAACAAAATCAATGTGAACATCAACCAAAACAAGTTTCAATCCCACCCATAAAGTGTCGAAATAAGAAACAAATCCTGCTCAAGATGGCATGGGCCTTAACAATACATAAATCCCAAGGCTTAACAAAGTCCAAGGAAACCATTGGCATTGGAAAGGATGGACAAAAAGGCTTAACCTTCACAGTGATATCATGTGTCAAATCATAAGAATGTTTGAGCATCTCACCCTCCTTCTCTTTTGAATGTTATGCAAAAATGCAAGATAGTGCATTCATTGCACTGAGAAAGAAATAGAAAACATGCTTAGATGATTTTTCAATATAACCCTTTTTAACACTTCTCACATCAAAAATATTCTTCAAAATACATTACCATGCATATGTACTCCATATATGAATGTACTCCATAACTATATGATATGCACTCCATGTCTTTGTACTCCATATGTCATGGATTCCTCTTGTTTCTTACAATCTTCGTTGCTCTCCATTTGCAACTTGTTTCTTAATATACTTACAACATAGTTTGATACTATGTTTTATTGATTCAATACATTTAAAAATATGTGAGTTTGTTCCATTTCCATACCACGATGTTATGAATGTTTTCAACAACAAACAAAAGCACAAAAAAATTCCTACATAAAACATCTCTTATATCCTTCTTCCTACCTTTTAGTACTTTCTTTGGCAATTGACACAATGTAAAGTATCCCTTAAATTGCTATCACTTCACTTGTTTGCAAAAACACTTATAGAAAATTTCAAAAGTTTGACTATTTATATATGATTAATTTGATTCTTTAGAAAAACAAAATTTCTTTTTAAATATTTTGAAATTTTGAAATTGATTTTTCCATTGGTTGAGGCATTGTGATGGGACATAATTTCCCCTAGGCAGTGAGTTTGAATTTTTTTTTGTATTTTCAAGTTCCAAGGTCATTGAAAAATATGAAAGTCAAAAATTTGACATGTATATTACACATATATTAAATATATTACATATATCTAATACCCTGACACAGCTCATACCTTACATTTATTTGACAACTCGACACTTTGCATCGCACATCTCAAAGTTTCATCACACATTTTGAAGTTTCATTTTTAAGTAACCCTAATGAGGAATTCACTAATTCAAATGATGTTGTCAAGGTTTTCTCATTATTTTTTCATAACCATCACAGTGCATTAGAGCCACATTATACATTTTCTCACTAGCCATATACATCATGTTTGGTTCCTTCTTAGATTTTAGCTACTAGCTATCTCACATCCTTTGGATATAGCCTTGTGATATATTACACCAAGTTTTTCTTTGTGTGACATATCACATCTCCTCGATCTGTCTATCTCTATGACAACCTTTTACATATCACAACGTACCAAAATTTCATTTCACATGACACATTGCACTTTCTCAAACATTCCTTCACTATCACAAACTTTTCTATTGCATCGCACCAATGTTCTATTTCATGCGGTACATTAATGTGACTCTTGATGTGACTTTTAAAAAAATGGTTTTAAATGTTCCAAATGATTATCCTAGTTCTTTTAGCTTTGAAACTCATGAGGTCCATCCAAGGTTTATTTTTTCTTTAACATCTGAAAAACATTGTTTTTTAACTTAGAAATTCTTCCAAGACTTGTACTTCTCACGGAAACTTGCTTCCTTGCAAAGTTTCAAACCTAAAATACCTTTTTTCATAACACAACATGTATTTCACCTCAACCTTTTTTAGTTGTGACACATCACATAACTCTAGATTTGTCCATCATGATAAAGATAATTTTTTAATTGAAGATATTTTCCATCCCCCTCTTCATTGCATCCTTCAAATTTTAGTCCCTTTTGTGACATGTCGTGCTCAAAACTTTTTGTGTGACATATCACACTCCTTAAAGTTTTTTTTTCTCCTTGACATATCACAAGGGAAATATTTACTCATGCAATATAACACATCTTCCAAAAGTTTCCATTCACATAATGTATGAATCAAAAAAATACTTTTGTTGTGACATATCACATAGAATGAAGTTTTTCTCCCTTACAACATATCACACCAAGTTTTTCTTCATGTGACATTTCACATCTACTCAAGCTTTCTATCTTTATGATGACTTTTTCCTTATCGCACCACACCATTTTTTTGTGTGCAAAACATCACACTTTCTCCAGCTTTCCTCCACCAAGACAAACTCTTTTATTTCTTCACACCAATGTTCTATTTTGGGCTAAAAACAAATGCTTAAATAGAGTTGACACACCATGGAGGAAACACTTTTTCTCTACGCGTGACAAAATTTGATATGGAATAAAAAATAAGTAACATACACCATTAAAAAATGATCAACCGCTAACGCACAAGTTGTGATGTTGATGTGGAAAACCCTACCAATGATGAGTAGCATGTTGCCTACATGGCATGTTCTCAACCTCAGGGCACAATTATTCGATAAGTCAGATACCACTACTAGATTGTTATGATGTTTTTCTTCCAACAAGGAAGGTAGATACAGGGTGTTGTGTGTCTACTTTTTCATTGATGGAGAAATCTTAGGTGGCTTTTCCATTTAGAAATTCTATCATGGTTGAAGGAAATTCCCAACACGAACACATGTATGGAACACTCAAAATTATGGTTTGATTTACTAATTTATTATCAATTCATGCTTCCATTATGATCCTCATTCTTCTCAGCAACTTTTTCATTGATGGAGAAAGCTTAAGTGGCTTTTCCATTTAAAAATTCCATTGTGGTTGAAGAAAATTCCCAAGACGAACACATGTATGGAACACTCAAATTATGGTTTGATTTACTTATTTATTATCAATTCATACTTCCATTATGATCCTCATTATTCTTAGCAAACCAATATCTTTTATGCATTTTCAAGCTATATTTATTGCAACAAAGAAGCAAACCTATACTTTCATCACATGCAAGTACTACTCATGTGACTTATCTATGTTATTTTCATCTATATGTCAATATCTATTATTATATACAAATATATCTAACTCTACTTCTAATCTTTTTCATTTAACAATAATACTATTCACACCTTATTCACACCTCATTTTCATTACTTGGACATTCCCATTAAACTATGTAGAGGATATGCTACTTATAAACTGTCAACTTTACTTTTAATAAACATACATCAAATTATTTATCATACATTATATTTTATTGTAATATAAATAATATATCATAATCCCTCTATTAAAATACTATTCACAAAATTAAAATTTAAATAATTATACGATGTTTCTACAAATTTGATTTCTCTTAAATATTATTTTATAAATAATTTAATACTTATAATTAAGTTTTCAACAAATCCTTTTTCATATCAATTTTTATAAACCACATAAGTATATTTCATATACCATGTGTTAAGAAAGGCGCGTGATTGGCACGCATTATCCGATTGATACAAGACGACATGAGATTGCTTAATTTATAATCCATGGCACCCTAAAACTTGCATACATTAATGATGTATTGATTCTGTCTTTGTTATTAAAAAAATGTTTGCCATACTACAAGTCTACCTTCAAATATAGTAATTTTATTAATTAATTAATTCAATTATTGTAGAAATTAAGTTTATTAATTCAGGGATATGATATCCATGGTTTAGAATGTTTATTTTCAATATAGTAATTTAATTAATTAATTAATTATTATTGTAGAAATTAAGTTTATTAATTCAGGGATATGATATCCATGGTTTAAAATGTTTATTGTTTTGTATGTCAAAACTCACTTTCCGCGTTAAATTGGAAAATGTTTTTATTTTTTTGAAATAGTTAAATGAATAATATATTCAAATTTCACAAAGAAAATTTTAGGCAAGCAAGATTTACATTATTTCGTCGCTCGATTTGATTTTTATCTTAACTATTTTCTTTGCTAGCATTTTTATTTTTTTTGGGTTAAAATCGTATTAACAAATAACCAAACAAATAACCAAACACTAATGACTCACTAGGTCGTTTTCCCATAGGTGTAGAGTTTTTAATTTACTTCGCTAGTAACTATGACACTCTATGTAGCTCAATCTTTATAATCGAGCCCAAAATCCTCCTCCAACAATGCACTGTATTTCTCTATTATGTACGAGTCCACTATCGATGTTTTTATTCAACGCTAAAAACCATGCGTTAATTCTTTGTCATGACCAAGCACTATATCTGTGGCCAAAACTCCATTCACTAGCTCCTTTAACTTTTTGGAACTAATCCCCTTCTACATGTGATCTCAAACAATAACCAAGCGCTAACAAATTAAGTGCTTAAATCTGAGGCTAATTTCCATGTGACATCGTGCTCTTACCAGGAGTTAAGATCATCATAGGAACCTTTCTGCAGAGTGTCTCTATGTCAAGAACTATGATGGTCAAAGTTTATGGACTCAAATAGATTGGAGTTATTCAAATGTGTCAAGGTCCGATCTGGAGTTAATCATAGTCGTTGGTTCTCCTCCCCAATGGACGACCCAGAATGGTCATTGAAGTATTGATGTTAGGGATTTTGTGATTTAAGTGATTTGAAGGGTCAGAGTCATGAATAACTCCGATGAACTGTATCCCTTTGTCAATTCTACACTATCGATATAAAAAATTCAATGGTCACAATCTAATCTCCTTCGTTCGCTACAATCATGGTCTTTATCGGTCAACTACCATATGTCTTGTTCATAGTCGTGGATCCAATTTCCAAGTGTCCACTTCACAATCGTTTATGGAAACTGCCATGTGTCTCCACTAATTGACATGTGTCATTTCCAGAGCCGTTGATCCATTTCACTCTAAATAGATTTCATTCGTTGATCGATGTTGTTTAATCGAGTTCCTCTAGTTGATGTCCTCCGATGATATGGACTCCAATAGACTGTGGTTCGATACAAATCTATGGTAGGTCAACTCTGAATTAATGGAAACTGTCAATCTAGCAATGCTCTACTCCATATCTAATCTCAGTCGTTAAACTTTTAATACATGAACAAAGCCTCGATCCAATAAATCAATAAGAACGATTTATAATGTTTCTTGATCGGACGATCGTTGTTTATCCTCACCTGCAAAAGGATTTAGATTCTATTATTCGAAGGAATTCGACCCTTGATTCACCTGCGCACAGAGTAGAAAATTAAACTCTGTTCATTTCTGATTCTGCTCCAATTTGTTCTGAGTTGACCCCGATCTATCTTCATGTTTGGATCATCGATTGTCCAAGGATCACAATCTATCCTTCTTCCTCCAAACTAAGAATGTTGATACAATTTAAACCCCGATACCTGCAATCACAATTCTCCATAGTCCGATCTAGACTTTAATTGTTCAAACCAAAAGCACTTACACGATGTAAATGATATTCAACTTCAATAGTGACACAGAGAGACATAAAAACACAGAAATATCTATTGATGAATTTGTACATATAGTTTACACAAGGCCTTTGATGCCAACCTCCCCCCTCTCCTTTCCCTCCTTCGGGGCTGGCAAAACCTCCCGGTCTAGGATTGCTCAAATCGTCGAGTCGAATGACTCGCTGGGATCCCAATGAACCCAATTTGGCTTGACACATGCCCTTTTTCAATTCCTCGACACCCGTGATGTGGCACTTGCGGACCCTCTTCTTGGCGCTTTCAGCTCTTACTCCGCCTTCCTTAGCTCTCGATGTTAAGCTCCTCCCTTGAACTGACCATGGGCTACGACCGTGGGCCAACTCTTTTTGAGACCCCGCACTTCGAGACTTTCTTGAGCGACTTCCTCCTCCTTCACCAATTTCCGAATCGGTGAATTCTTTGGGACCAGATCCATGGTCCTTGTTCTTCCCGCGACCAACAACTGTGATCAAATCGCAAGTTTGGACTTCGTGATTCCTCTCTCTTCTCGATTCTACTTCTTCCAATCATGAATCAACGATGCGTTGATCCTTTGCCACACGTCCTTCCAAATCCAATGACCTGCATTTGAAATCTCTCTTCACGACTTCGTGAAGATCTTTGTTTTCTCCCGCAAACCTTCCGAAGTTCCTTCTCCCGAACATCTCGATCTTATGCCACCTATCTCTTCCTTGATGATGAGTGACTTTTCCATATTTGGGACTTCGAAAAGTCCTTGACTCCTTTGCACACTTAGCGCAATCTCACCTTTCGAGACTTTGGTTGTTCTCGAAGGCTTCTTTCTGCACTCCTTGCAAAAATTTGTGCAACTCTCCTGCGAGTTTACTCGGCTTGAAAACCTTCCTGTTCCCTCCGGGTAGTTTCTCGCCCTTCCTCCTGAGCTTATAAGATAATTTCTCAACACCTTAGGTGCACTCCTTGCACTTGGATCAGAACTTCGATGGCTTCTCCCTCAGCCTTGTGGAAAGGTTTAAGGCATCTCCTTTCCTTTGTCGTTTCATTTCTTGCAAAGCCTTCCTTCACTAGAATGTTCAACAGTTATGGGATTCTTCTACACCTTCAACCGTGTACTTCCTGGGTATGCTCACGCAACCTCGATGTCCTCCTGGCAGAGTATTCTAGACTTTTTAGTAACTCTGCATTGTGTCTCTCTCCACACAGTCTTTATTTTCAAGGGACTTAATCACCTTGAAATTTCTCCCTGAGTCTGTAAATTAATCTGGTGTTCCCTCCTGACAACTTCTCTTTTGACTCCACTGAGTTCAGACAGGCACCCCTTGCATCGGCTTACAAAGTCTCCTCTCTCTATCGTGCACTCCTTGCACTTACCCTAGAGAACCAGACTTAAATTAACACACTCTTGTATAGGAAACAATATCACTATCCCTGCAGATGATTTCTAACATCCAATTACAATTCACAAACATGTAAATGACATTTATAACACAACATCCATTGAACATAAATGTAAAACATGAAAAACTGTCATTTTCTATTAATGGTGGAATGTCAATATACAAAGGTGGGGTCCGAGCTACAACTGAGTCTCGGCTCTCTGTATCTCTCCTTACAACTCGACTTGTCTATCCTCTCCGACTTGTCTTACCCAACCTATCTAACCTCTACTTAGTAACAATACATCAATTTATACAAGAGGGGCTCTACGAGATTCCCTCGCAAGCTAACAAATGGTGTCAAATCACCATCTCTAATGATTATCGAAAGGCCAAATTACAATGATGGAAATTATTCTCCAAATCAGACGTAGATCCATTCTGTCGTTAGCCTATTAATGATGACCTTATCTCCAGCTTGTGTGAAAGCACAATTTGTCTCTTCCGTCTTGTCTTCAATTCTTGAATGGATCATGCCTTGGATTCTCGAGGTAAAAATGAGAGGACGGTGTCTCCCGTTTCTTGAATGCGCACCACACATGTTGATTAGTTGGCGTGTGCTAAGATGAAGCAATTCTCCTACATCATACCCCACAATGACAAAAATCATGAGCTCCTTCTCATGAGATTTCCAATGTGGCTAAAATCGACCTGGATCCCAAACATTCTCTTGGAGTTGTCTCTTGACTCCTCTGCTCTGCTGCTTCTGCTCCTGTATCATCCTTGTTGCTCATGCAGGTTTTCTTTCGTCCAGCTTCCTCGTGCTAACCGATTATGTTACCAACCTTGACATCAACTTTCTTATATCCTAGATCACCTTGTCCAGCTGCTCCCCTGGCTAGTTTTTTTGTTGCAGACTAGATCGCTGCACTCGCTCCTTGTTGATGGGAAAATCACACTAACTTCCCAAGACATCTTCTTCCTTTTTCGCCTTAGCTTACCACTCTGCTACAGTCTTCACCCCTGTAGGATCTTCATCACCGAACTGCTGCTCAGCTACTACTTCTCCTGACATATTTTCTCATGCCAGTCCTTCGGTTGTTTCCATTCCATCTTCCTCCCGCTGTGACTCGTGTTGGTGTATCTCCTTTGGCATGGATATTCCTAGGCAGTCACCTTCTGGTTTTGGATTTCCCAACCAATTCTCCAATGCCTTCAACTCCAATTCCCATTGAGTGAACAAATCGACTGGGTGCTCTTCTTCTGTTGGGACAGACATCAGTATTTGTTATGTTTTCTTGATGACAGTCTCTGTTGGTTGTCCTTTTGTCACCTCTGCAACATATGTTCTATCCTCTCCTCATCCTATTGGTAGGAATATCTCGACTCCCCCAATGATCAGAACAATCTTTTGACCCTCCTTCTCTGTGATGGAAGTTTGTAACTTCTCATCATCTTCATTCATGCGGCTCACAGTTCTGTGTGAATATCCATCTGAGTGAGATTTATCTCCTGCATCCTCTTCACCTGTCAATGAACTCTCCGTTGATCTCATCTCTTCTCCCTTGCCCACATGACAATCTGGGATGTCTCTCGTGCCCACCTGGCAGTATACAAGATCCATTGATCCCTTCTCATTGCCCACCTGGAAATCTACGAGACTCTTGCTAGATCTCTTTCCCTTATGACTAAGGGTTTCAACATACCTCAACCACCTCTTTAACATCTGTTGTTTCCTGCTAGCCAAGAACTTATGAGCCATCTGGCTATCCTCTTCAAAGGGCATTCATACCTCCAGTGTCCCTTTGACTCCTGCTGCATATTGAATGCTAGCTCCTCCATCTACGCTCGAATTTCACTGAGCTCCTTGTCCACCTCCGCTCTACTCTTTTGCAAATGGACTTCTCCCCGACCATGCTTATGAATATCAATGGCCATCTTGCCTTGTTTATAACCTACCTATCTTCTCACCATCTATTGCACGCCTTGCAACAACTCCAATAGATCATTGCAGTCTGTCTCCTTGGCTTACATAAATTAATTCTTCATCCACTCCTTCTTCACCTATTGTCTACAGGTGAAATGGAGCCTCTGATACCATGTGACTATCTCTTTCACCTTCCTTCTCCCACACTTTGTAGATGAAATTAAGCTCTGATAGAAATCAGGCTCTAATATCTGCTTTGCCTATGATCTATAGACAAAAAAATCTCTGATACCACTCTTGACGCCAACCTCCCCCCTCTCCTTTGTCTCCATCAGAGATGGATCAACCTCTCAGTCTAGGATCGTTCAAATCGTTGAGTCAAATGACTCGTTGGGCTCCCAATGAACCCGATTTGACTTGACACAGGCTCTTTTTCAATTCCTTGGCACTTGCGATGTGGCACCTGTGGACCGTCTTCTTGGCGCTTTTAGCTCTTACGTCGACTTCCTTAGCTCTCGATGCTAAACTCCTCCCTTGATGTGACCACGAGCTACGACCGTGGGCCAACTCCTTTTGTGACCCTGCACTTGGGCACTTTCGCGAGCGCCTTCCTCCTTCTTCCCTGATTTCTGAATCAGTGAATGCTTCGGGACCAGATCCACGGTTCTTGTTCTTCCCACGACCAATAGTTGTTATCGAATCACGAGTTCGGACTTTGCGAGTCCTGTCTCTTCTCGATTCTACTTCTTCCGATCGCAAATCAGCAATGCATTGATCCTTTTCCATCCATCCTTCCAGATCCAACGACCTGAATTTGAAATCTCTCTTCGCAACTTCGCGAAGATCCTTGTTTTCTCCCACAAACCTTTCGAAGTTCCTTCTCCCGAACCTCTCGATCTTCTGCCACCTGTCTCCTCCTTGACAATGAGTGACTTCTCCATCTTTGGGACTTCAGCAAGTCCTCGACTCCTTTGCACACTTAGCATAATATAACCTTTCGAGACTTTGGTTGTTCTCGAAGGCTTCTTTTTGCACTCCTTGCAAAAATCTGTGCAACTCTCCTACGACTTTGCTCGGCTTGAAAACCTCCAAGGTTTCAAGTTCCTCTGCGAGCTTCTCGTGCCCTCCTGGCAATTTCTCGTCCTTCCTCCTAATCTTATAAGATGATTTCTCAACACCTTAGGTGCACTCCTTGTATTTGGCTCAGTTCTTCGATGACTTCTCCCTCGACCTTATGGAAAGGTTTAAGGCATCTCCTTTCCTTTGTCGTTGCACTTCTTGCAAATCCTTCCTTCACCAGAATGTTCAACAATTATGGAATTTTTCTACACCTTCAACCATGTAGTTCCTGGGTATGCTCATGCAAGCTCGATGTCCTCCTGACAGAGTATTCCAGAGTGTTCAGTAACTCTGTGTTGTGCCTCTCTCCACACAGTCTTTATTTTCAAGGGACTTAAGCACCTTGAAATTTCTCCCTGAGTTTGTAAATTAATCTGTTGTGCCCTCCTGGAAACTTTTCTTTTGACTCCACTGAGTTCAGACACACACCCCTTGCATTGGATTACAGAGTTTCCTCTCTTTGTCGCTCACTCCTTGCACTTAGCCTAGAGAACCAGACTTGACTTAACACACTTTCGGATAAGAATCTGTATCACTATCCCTCAAGACGATTTCTAGGAAATATGCAAATGACATTCATAACACAACATCCATTGAACAAAAATGTAAAACAGGAAAAATTGTCATTTTCTATTAATGGTGGAATGCCAATTTACAAAGGTGGAGTTTGAGCTACAACTTAGTCTTGGCTCTTTGTATCTCTCCTTAGAACCTGACTTGTCTATCCTCTCTGACTTGTCTAACCTATCCTATCTAACCTCTACTTAACAATACATCAATTTATACAAGAGGGGCTCTACGAGCTTCCCTCACAAGCTAACAAATGGTGTCAAAGCTCATCCCTAATGCTTATCGAAAGGCCAAATTACAATGATGGCAATTCTTCTCCAAATCGGACGCAGATCCATTCGTTAGCCTATTAATAGCAACCTTATCTCCAGCTTGTGCGAAAGCACGATTTGGCTCTTCCAGCTTGTCTTCAATTAATGCCTGGATCACGCCTTGGATTCTTGAGGCAAAAATGAGAGGACGATGCCTCCCCTTTCTTGAATGTGCACCACGTGTGTTGATTAGCCGACACGTGCTGAGAGGGAGTGATGCTCCTGCATTAGCCTTTTACCTTTGGGGCCTGATTTACATTTAATTGGTCTCTACTCATCCTATTGGCCACACTTGGCCCCTCACTCACACCTTTCTTCTCTCCTCTCTATCTCTATCTCTATCTCTATCTCTTTTCATTGTTGGTAGGCTTACAAAAATATACAAAAAAAAAATTATAAACTTCCCACCTTAAGATCTCTCATATCCACAATATTCTCAATCACTCCTAAAATCTCTCTTTATCCCTAAGTTCTCTTTAGGATCTCAATTCATTCAAAATAGGTTAACCAAGGCAAATTCCATTACATTTAAATACGTTTCATTTTAACCAACCCTATCATATACAAAACTTCTAGAATTCAATTAAGCATAAGAAGTTACAATAATTTCAACAAGTTTAACGAATCCAAGTAAATGAAATACCCCTAGGTCTAGTCAACAAAGTTGTTTTTGGACCGAAAATGCTCAACTCAACATTTGTGTATGATAGCAATCCTTTTTTCTCTTTTTTTTTTTTTTTCGCTAAAATCGTATTAACAAATAACCAAATACACAAAATACAAGGGAATAGAGAGGTCCCTTTCCTTCTACGCTTATTCTTCCAGAAACTTTTCCTGAGCTTCCTGCGTAGTGTTGTTATTTGCCAACTAATAGGCAGATGGAGATGAACCAGCGAAAGGGAAATGGACATGGTACCGCGAGAATATGACCTAAATTATTGCACGAGCAAATATGGTTAGCAATTTACCAGTGAATTCCTGTAATTAACAGGCAAATGGAAATGGACCAAACAAACATGACCTAAATCAGTGCCCCAATGAACTCAGTTACCACCATTACTGCCTGTTGCTCAACCCTTACTACAAAGAACAGGAATATCATTCACCACAAACCATTGTTTAATACAAAGAACAGGAATATCATTCACCACAAACCATTGTTTAAGAAAAACCTTGTAAACCAACCATCAATCCATTGACTATAAATTTTAAGACCTATATCAACTTCTTAATAACCACGTAGAATGAGTAAACAATTACATTATAAAAAAATAAAAATAAAAAACTTCATTTCCAAATCTAAACTCACTGTACCAAATCTTTTCAATTGAAAAATGCGTCATTGTAGAGCGACTGATCGACGGACGACAACGCCAGCTACCGTGAATACTTGGAATAAGTCGTCTGGCGGATTAATGAATTCATTACTTAATAATTATGAGCAAACGCAAGAGACTCACGTTGAAATTCAAACTCGCGAGTCGTCCCTGTCCAACAATGTACTGCCAGAACTTATATTTCGTCAGATGCTCCTTTCTCTAGCACCCGGTTACGGCCTTGTAAGATGGGTTCACACCGTCAGATAACCCATTTTATATAGTAATTATTTAGATCCAATAGTGTGAAACCTAATTTAGTTTATAGGGCATTTTTTTCTCTATAATCAGATATTTAATAACAGTGTGAAACCTAACCTAGCTTACAGAACTAGATGCCCTGTACCCGCGTATTTAGTCCTACTTTCGGAGCTGAATTGGATCACGCTGGTGACATTCTGCCATGGCAGTGCGCTACTAAAAAATAATAAATATTAGAGTTTTGGTTTGATTTTTAAAACATGTGATGTGCTTATAATGATATATATAAGCACATTTTATGAGATATATATAATCACCACATTAATTAGATGAGGTATATATGATAAAAAAAATAACATTAATTAGATGAAAAAACTTTTCATATAATTTTTCTCATCCAAATATAATCTTAAAATTTTCACGTAAGATTAATGATTTCTAGACATGTATTTTTATTTGAAGAGTGAAATTCAGCGATACGTTATTAATGACATAAATAATGTTTTATGTTATTAAATCAAAAAATGGGGTTGATTTTTATCATGGTTAATTTATATTTATTATTATTAATTCATATTAGATATGTAATTTTGTAATTTTATTTGACTGAAATTTAGCAATTTGTTATTAAGGATATAAATAATCATCAAATCATGACATAGATAATTTTTTATGTGATGAAATCAAAATTATGCTCATTTTTATCATTATTAATTCATCTTGTTCATCTATTTTGTATCCTTGTATATCTTTTGATGAGTTCTCTTAGCACTCGGTAATTTCTCAGGTTCAAGAAGAAATGGGCAGAGGTAACTACAAAACCACTTTGGAGTCAAGGATCTAGCCCTCCAAGACTGAGAGAGGGATTTCTCTATGTGATTTAGCTTTGTTTGTTGGAAATTTTAGGCTAGTTATGATAGTACAGGGTTTGGTTTATAAATTGGTTGGTTGGAACAGGAAGGGAAGGCCATTGGGCAATGGAGTCACATTTCAGAATGGATCAAAACGAGGTCATAATAGGATAATATTGCAGGGAAAGGTAGGAAATTCACTGTCTCCTCAAGATTTAATGCATGGAGGAGATGAAATAGGTCTAAGAGTCCAATAAAAAACAGAGCAATCAAGAATTCTGAATTCAATCCTCAGTGGAAAACACATAAATCGTTCCAAGTTAGAGACAGTGTAGATTAAAACAAATTCTGCTCTTAACCTTCTTAAAACAATTAAAAATATAAGAGTTAATGGTGATAATAGAAAGAACAAGTTTACAGAGACAAAAAACCTTCGCCAATGAAATTTGTCACAAGAATCCTGAAATGGTCACAATTTATCATTGGAAAACTCATCCATGGAGGCTCTATGAGCTGTTTTACAAAATTAATTACATTCTTCAATAATGGTCCCAACTGATCAACCCTTAATACTTCATAATTAGAAGTATGTATAAGTTGCTTTCAAAGAGTTCATATTACAAAAATATAGAGATCATGTGGATAGTCTTGGATTTATGGTGCTTAATTTAATGGAGGTTGTTGAAAATATGTTTTCAAGTTATGTTGTGTTGTTGATCTTCTGACCCTCACTGAGCTTGTTTATGCAGAAATCGGGCAGTAGAGTCTGGATTCAATGATTAACTGTTGATCTTCAGATTTCAGGTGTATTCATGTGTTTGATTTCATTTCCATCTGTTAATTTGATCCCTCAAAGTTCTAAATTGTGTCCCATGAAAAGGGGTCGGACTGCTGAAAAAAAGGGGTCAGCTCAGACGCTTTTATCTCCCAAAATATGAAAATTGTGCAAAACATGAAAGAGGTTATTGTAGATGAGTTCCTACTGAGTAAAAAACACTCTCAATTTTCTCAAATTCATCTACATATTACCAAAATATATGCCGCAAAAAAATGACAAAAACAGGAAAAATGGAAACCTAAAAAATAATGCTCAAATATGGCTTCGATTCGCCCAATTCCTCATACCTGTGAAACACCCGAGAGAGGTTTTTGTTCCGGCCCGTTTCGGAGAAAAACCTCTTTTGGTTTTTCAAAATTCCTTCTGGTTTGCCCGTAAATTCTCTCATAAGATAGGTGGTTGAACAGGAAAAAATCAGTTTTTCATTTGGGGGAAAGCGGTTTTGGACGGGGCTAGTGCTATTCCGGACCCCCCCTAGGATGGTAAGTGGTATAGGGGGCATGTACCATCCCCATCGATAGACAAGCCGAGAAATGTCACTCCTACAACTCTGCTGCACTACTCTAATCTGTGACAGCTCCAGCCTTAAGCTACTAGTCTATGCCACACATAGATACTTGCGGGAAAACATACACATACATATAAACATAGAATGATTATTATACATATTTATATAACATAATAATGAGGAAATAACAATAAGCCCACACATGAAACATATACAACATACACAGACAATACTCATCAATTACAACATATGTACCATTACACAGTATATAAATGAACATAAAAGAGGTAGTTATCTTTTATGATAAGAACACCAAATGTGTGCAGACCTTCCACAAACCTCCCATCCATAGAACACATTTCTCATAATGCTCAGCATTGGGTCACCCCTCGAGCTGGGACTAAGCTTCACCTAGAGCAAGGGAATCCTAGACTAGGCTGAGGTTATAGGAAACTGCACAGTGTAACTGGAAGGATTCTCTCTAGGAGCCTTTTTACGCCCACTACTCATAGACTCTCATTCCCCACATGCTTGTTCCACCCGAGAGTATACAACTTCACTGTCACACAGTCGATTGGCTGCTTCACCTCCCTCTCAGGGTCTCGACAACTGGTAGGATCAAGAATTATCAGATATCCGTAGCTTGTGTTGGACTGTCTCTAGGAGAAAACCACTTCCCAACAAACTTTCTCACATGGGAGAGTTTCTCACAGGCCTGAAAACCTGTCTCTTCAACCACAACTACCTCCCTCACCTAGAGAGAGTGTTGCACACAAGCCTAACAGCCTGCCTCTTCAACTCTGTTCTTGCACAAGGAGGACAACAACAAGGCTCAACAAGGAACAGACGACGGAAACAAGTGACACTCAGTCCAGGAACTACGTGGCCACAAAATCCCACAGTCATTACACACACGAAACAAATAATACGCAGGATACTCGGGCTTCAAAGAAGATATGGATTAGTCCACGGGTTCTCACTGAGCTCAGGATGCGTGACCATAGAACAAAACACAGAGGTCGATGATGGAGGCCTCGTGTTTAGGCGGAGGATGGGAGAATGGATGAATGAACAACCTTCCCGTGAGGGTTTCCTTCCCTGTGCGTGGGTAAGAAAATGTAGACGTAGAGAAAAAAGGGTTCAGACACCCCCGATCCCAGTGAAATCAGGCGGAGGATGACGAATGAGGAGCGAACCCCCAACAAAAATGAATTCTTCAACCTTAACTGCATGCGCCTAGGTCGACATCTGTCTTCCTGGAGCTGCATGCACTCCACTTATCATACGTTCATTTTCCAGGAACTTAGGACAACACTTGGTCAATTGACCTCCTTAGCCTTTTTGGAAATAATAATAAATTATTATCCCCTTTAGAGGTAAGCCCCCTAGCTTATCCCCTAGGATCAAACACTTAGCGTCCTCCCTTACCAACCTTGTGGAAGCTTAGTCCACCATCACTCTTTCTTCGTGGTTGGTCTACACACAACGATGTTTATATTTTATTAATGTTTTTGCATAACTACATATACAAAATAGGCTCCTGGCCTTAGCATTTTAGGCTCTCTAGCCTAATCGTCACATAATCCTCCTAGCTTATTATAACATTCGGCTCACCAACCAACAAACATAATTACAATTCATAATATAATTGGGGCACGTCATTGGGTTATTACAATCCCCTCCCCTTATTTTTGCACTGTCCTCAGTGCAACTCTTTACACAACATCAGTAAGATTTCCCAAAATCTTCAAAAAGATGTGGGTATTCTTCCTGCATAGTATCTTCATGCTTCCATGTCGCATCCTCAAGACCGTACCTGGTCCACTAGACCTTTACAAGTCCTATGGCTCGATTTTGGAGCTGTTTTCTCTTTCGGGTCCAATATGCACACATGATGCACTTGCAAGACCCCTTCTTGCTCCACTTGAATCACATTCCAGTCAATAACATGATTAACATCAGGCATAAATTTCTTAAGCAATGAAGCATGAAACAAATTATGTAAAGTCATGGATGCAGGTAATGCAGACATATATGCAATGTATATATATGTATATACGGGTAATTCTAATAACATTATAACTTGTATACAGGATACACAACATACAATAAATAGACAATTGATACTTATATTTTGATTGAGAAGACCTTCCACATCAAAATGGTCTATACCAAGGTACCAAACCTCAGCAACACTCCAACAAATCGTCTCTCCTTCCCCACATGCATGTCCCACCCTAGGAGTGTACACCTTTAGTGTCACACTATCCATTGGCTACTACACCTCCCTTTCCTTGGGCTTTAGCAACAGGGTAACTTAGGAAGTCTTAGATCATCGTGGCTCTCAAAGTTCCAACTGCCCTCAAAGGTCTCCAGGTACTCTATAGGCCTCATACCGGGGAACTTATCCCCACACTTCTCCCTCCAGGGCTCCAACCTTCTCCAACGCAACCCAAGGAGAAGTGTACACACACTTAGATCCACTGGGATCCACAGGGTAAGATCTATTGTCTCTAATCAACATATTCCTTGAGCTACTCTTTGTAGTCAACAATCCAAATTTAATCAACATCATCTCATGTGCATCACCCACATGCAGTTATCATGAGAAAACATAAAACAATTTATTTAGAAACTCTAACTAGTTCAAAAGGGAGTTCAACTTTTTCCCCAAAACATGAAATTCTATTTCATAATTCATCTTGGTTGTTTCCATATTATTAATGCAACCATACTTGTGGTTTTCCATAGGAACCAACTGCATACCATTTTTCCTACAATCCTTCATCTTGCATACAACCAACAATTGTCAGTATTTTTGGTACATCATAATTCATTTGCAATATGTACAAAATCTTATGCAATGATCTTAGAATTTCTTGCACCTAGTAATTTAATCAAAATCACTCAACATTTTAATGAAATAGAATGACTCTTCATTCTATGCATATGCATGTTCACAATAATATATGTAGGTTCATTACTTATTTTTTTGAACAAGAGAATTTCTTGTAGTCAATGCTCATGTGACTACTCGACTTGCAACTTTCCTGTTGCAATATCTAACCCTCCCTGAAATGTCCTCAACTTCATGAGTTAACAACATTTAAGTTGTTAGTAACAATTATTTCCGAGCAATGATATACATGCATGTACTTATAAAACACATTCAATCATCACATTTAGTATACAATTATGTCATTTATTATGCATGATTGCAATTCTCAATGCATAATTAATCAGTGCACCTTGCATTGGATTACATAATGCTCTTTATCTCAGTCATATATCTCACTATCCATAAGTTGGAATTCATGCCAATTTGTTGACACATTCTCCACACACTTCCTATTGTCTTCCCAATTAATTGGATGGCTTCCTTTTCGACCCGAACACTACACCAATAATATAATTATGTGGTTTTCATTAGTGTTAGTAAAAAGGTTGCAGTCCAAGTTTTATTTAAAGGTAGGAATCTTTTAGTACCTAAGTGGCTCATAACCTTTCCATATTCATACCTTGCCATATCCAACCATATCCTAGTCTCATACATGACCAACTTACTGGCATTCATTGTTATATAAGGAGTATGTCTCCTGAGTTAACCTGGTTATGATCCCATAACCAATCATAACATAATATGCAACTGACATTTTATCTAATTGCATTCTAGCATCAACAACACTTACACACTCTAAGCCTTTGGCCATTACATATCAATTTAAATACTGAAAATTAATTGAGGGAACCCTTACCTTGATTCCCTTCAACATGTATGAATCAACATAAACTAAATGCATACTTTCCTGGTTGTTACCAACCTACTTATTGTTGTCTGACCAAATGATATTTGTAGAAGCTGACAGACTCCTCCCTTCACCATTTTGATCACCATTCCTTCCATCCTCATGTGTCTTCACCTCGATGGAAATTATAGTCGACAACGACATCCACATATTTAACCCTACTGTATCATTTTTCCTGAATACATAATCCATCCTTTAGTCATAATCAAACATTATTTCATAATAACAAAATATTCTAAGTTCACCAGCATGTTATATGCATATCCAAGCATGTACATATGCAAAATTACACATCCATATGAATCAAGCATTTGCTGTCAGCATGCCTACCAATGCATATACAATTTAACTTCAATGTATGCTTCATGCACCCTAGTGCATTTTTGTCTCAATTCACTTATTTATTTATCTATTTCTGTTGTAGTTGGTTGTCCTTAAATTCTCTTATATCCTTCATTCCTTGTGTGCTCCCATTATTCTCATCTACACTATGGTTCCCTGGGTTTGAACACTTTTCTAGCCACATTCCACCTGGCCATTCTTTCCCACTTAGTACCATTCCCCAATGGAAATCCATTTTCATTCAGTGCCACTTTTGAAGTGAGAGAGAGTTCCAATTTCTCTGCATTGGCATCTTGCTTCCACTGTGAACTCTGATTTAATCTTTTAGATAGTGGATAAGTCATATCTAACAAATCCTTCCCTAGAACTCTTATGCTTGACACAGAGATTATTCACACACCACCTCTTAAGATCTTTTTTTCCTTCCACATCAAGATTGAAATTGTCTACACATCTCTACCTTCAAGGCTATGGAGCCTTACTTTTCCTTTCTATGACCATTAATGACATTATTCACCTGCTAGCTTCATGTCCCATGTGAGGATTATTTTTTTGTAGTACCTCATCAAAATTTTGTAAGGAAAGTCATGCCTCCATGACCCTAACATCTGATCCTATTCTTGAATTGATCTGGTTATACCTCTAATCTTGATAAACCTGCAAGCAACCATCTTGTTAGAATTATACATATCATACAAAAATTGTCAATTAAATTTGTAGGTACCTTTTCATGTAAGTGATAATATTATTATTTAATTAATATCATTTTTCCTTTTTATATGAATTAACTATTTTTTTAATCATGACTATGTGTCGGTTCTTTTGTCTTCATGAGTTGATCACATACATGGATCGACTCATTATATCATACTCATGCTTATGTTGTGTTCTCAGTTCACAAACATATCATATTTTGATCATTTATCAATTCTCTGTATTATTCTAGTGTTAACTCTCTGTCGAATTAAATCTTTATGAGGTGCTTCCCTCAAACCATTTACATATGACCATATGCGCAAAACCACATGATTATTGATTTGAGCGTTGCCTCATATTTTCCCTTTGTTTCTCTATTCCATACGACCATAGGTGGTGACCAGGCACTAAGATAAGAAGTGTTTGATCACTTATCAAAATCAACAGTCACGTCTTAATGTCACGATGAGCTAGACGATTCTCATTTACTTCAGAACTTCGGCTCTTCGTGGCTCCTGAATTCTGGAGTAGAAATTCCTTTGAAGTGATTACCCACTGAATGAGTCATAAAGCGATGGTGACCACTTGTTGTTGGTTAACACCTCCACTTACACTATCCTTCTACTATACTTGATCATTGGTTTTGGAAAGCTCTCAAAGTAGATCAACGGTTAAAGTTCACTTGGAACTTCGACGCTTCACAACTTCGAAACCTTCAACCAGGACTAGATCAACGACCCTCTTTCTCTTCCATGATCAATGATTGAGATCCAATTCGAAACTCCGGCCTTTGGAGGTCTCAACTTTACCCGCTTGCTTCCTCCCAAAACACTTTTACGTAAAGTTCACGATCTATCGTCACGTGCCCTTCTAGATCTACGATCCAGATTCACTTCAGGTGTCCGTCTCTCCGGGCTTCGAGACTTTCAACTCTCAACTAAAACTCTCGAAGTGTTTTTCCCAAAAAATCTGATCTATGGACACGTACCTCTCCTAGGGATCAACGACTAGGACCTACTTCGGTGATTTCAAACTCTCCTTGACCACAAGATCTCGCTTAGGGGTTGTGGATATTGTGCCTCTTGTCCCTCTTGGCGATGAATGGTCCCCAAATTGCTTCAGGACTTTGGGACTTTGTCCAGTAAACCCTCTGTTCCACACAAAGGTTAACACTTGTGCACCTTACCTTAGATCAAACAACTATCACCACCTTGCACTCAGATCCGATGGTTAGGATCTGTTCCTTCTCAATGCTTCTCCTCTTCTTCCCTCAACGCTGATCTAATGGTCCAGGATTCTTCTCACAACCGATATGATGGTTTTTTTCTCTCCTCCTCTTGAGATTTTAACTTCTTCTGACTTGGAAGAGTTTTTTATATGTTCAAAGGCCTCATCCTTCATTCCTCCTGCGAGCCTGACTACCTTGGGTCTCACCTTTTCTCTTGAAAATGTTATCTCTTCGGAGATTTTCGATCCTCTCAGACTGATTATACTGAAGGAATCTATTACTCAACGGATTTCCTAAGGGGCTAACGATCATCCATATCGCAATGATTCTTAAGTCATCGGTAGTTTGGGTAACTTGACCATTGTCTACTTCCTAGATTTGATGGTCAGGATGTTTCTAGGAATCCTTAGATCTAAGGCTCAGAGTTAACTTTGGGGCTTCTGAACTTCATGGATTTTACCTCCCTTACGACGAAATCATTCAATTTGTCGAAATCACGAAGTCCAAATGGCTCCAAGGGTTAACTTCCACACTCTTTCCTGTATCCAATGGTCATAACAGAAAGTCTCTATTTTCGAACAGATTTTCGTCCATTTTCCTTCCAAACAAAGGGACCGTCTCTTTTGATACTTCGACCTTGCTACTCTTCTTGAAATTTGAAAGCTCTGAAAGACTTAAGAGCTCTATTCTCTTTCTCCTAAATTCAACATTTAGAAGGGTCTTCTGCACACTTTCAAGATCTGACGGTCGTAAGGGTTTTTCATTTTCTTCCAAAAAGATCCTATGGTTCCCATTAATCTGTGGTCAAACACCACTTATGTCATGGTTTTATGATACCACTACTCCTCTTGAGATTCTTAACACGACCAAGGTAATCCTCTTAGCACTCAGGGATGTTTATGAGGTCCAAAATTGGTTCCTCTTAAGACAATTTCCTCTTGAAACCTTGAGTCCAATGACCACTTATCCCACCCATCCAGGATCAGTGTTGAAGCCGTGGATCAGAACTTGAGTTTTGTCCACTTCGAGCAAAAATCCTTCTGAAACTCTTTCTTCAATTTCCACTAACATGGCCCATCTAGGCTCAATGTTGAAACTGTGCTCTGATACCAATTTGTAACATCCCCATCCATAAACAGGCCGAGAAATGTCACTCCTACAGCTTTGTTGCACTACTCTGATCTGTGACAGCTCCAACCTTAAACTATTGGGCTATGCCACACAGAGATACTTGCAGAAAAACATACACATCGATATAGACATAGAATGACTATTCTACATATATATAACATAATAATGAGAAAATAACAGTAAGACCACAGATGCCGCATATACAACATACACATGAAATACTCATCAATTACAACATATGTACCATTACACATCATGTAAATGAACATAAAATCGATACTTATCTTTTATTAGAAGACCACCAACCGTGTAAAGACCTTCCATGAACCTCCCAACCATAGACCACACTTCTCATCATGCTTAGTAGTGGGTCACCCCTGAGATGGAACTAAGATCCACCTAGGGCAAGGGAATTCTAGACTAGGCTGAGGTTACAGGAAATTGCACAGTGTAATTGGAAGGATTCTCTCCAGGAGCCTTCTTACGCCCACTACTCACAGAATATCATTCCCCACGTGCATGTTAAACCCAGTAGTATACACCTTCACTGTGAAATAGTCAATCAATTGCTTCAAATCCCTCTCAGGGTCTCGACAACAGGCCAGATCAATAATTCTCAAAGATTCATTTCTGGTGCTGGAATCTCTCTAGGAGAAAACCACTTCCCAACAAACTCTTTCACTTGGGAGAGTTTCTCACAAGCCTGAAAACCCGCCTCTTCAACCACAACCACCTCCATTACCTGGAGAAAGTGTTGCACATAGGCATGACAACCTACTTCTTCAACTCCATTCCCACACAAGGAGGACAAAAACAAGGCTCAACAAGGAACACACGGCGACAACAATCCAGACTCAATCCAGGAACTGTGTGGACATAACATCCCACAGTCATGACACACACGACACATATAATACACAGGATACTCGGGCTTCACAGAAGATGCGGATCAGTCCATGCGTTCTCACTAGGTTCAGGATGCATGACCAGAGAACAAAACACAGAGATCGATGATGGAGGCATCGTGTTTAGGTAGAGGATGGGAGAATGGCTGAACGGAAAACCTTCCCGTGAGGGTTTCCTTACTTTTGCACAGGTAAGAAAATGCAGACATAGAGGAAAAATAGTTCAGAGGCCCTCGATCCTAGGTAAATCAAGTGGAGGATGATGAATGAGGAGAGAACCCCCAACACGACTGACTTCTTTAGCTTTAACTGCATGTGCCCAGGTCGACACCTATCTTCCTGGAGCCGCATGCACTCCACTTATCATACATTCTTTATCCAAGAACTTAGGACAACACTTGGTCAATTGACCACCTTATCCTTTTAGGAAATAATAATAAATTATTATCCCCTTTAGAGGTAAGCCCCATAGCTTATCCCCTAGGCTGAAACACTTAGCCTCCTCCCTTACCCAACTTTGTGGAATCTTAGTCCCCCATCACTCTTTCTTCATGTTCGGTCTACACACAACGATGTTTATATTTTATTAATGATTTTGCATAATTACATATACAAAACAGGCTCCTTGCCTTAGCATCCTAGGCTCTTTGGCCTAATCGTCACATAAGCCTCTTAGTTTATTATTACACTCAACTCACCAGCCTACAAACATAATTACAATTCATAATATAACTGGGGCACATCCCTGGGGTATTACAGGGGGGGTCTGAGATCATGTGGTAGTGACAAGTGTCCAAGTGAAAACCACATGCTTTAATTTAATTTTGTTTTAATGTTTATTAAATGTTTTATTTATTGTGTTTATTTTATTTAAAATTTGTTTTATTCTTATTTAACTTTTGTTTTATTAATGTTTTAGGTGTTTTTTATTTTATTTTCTTCTTGTATGTATTTATATATATTTTTTAAATGTTTAAGTCTCTTTTATTTTATTGTTTATATGTTTTATGTTTTTATATTGTTTTATTTTTAAAGTTTTGTTTTATTTTTAGTTTAATTATTTAATTAATTAGTAATTAATTTATTATTAACAACCCTAACCTAGTTTTACTAATTTAACTGTACTAATCTAATTAAATTAAGTTTACTAAGCTATTTATTATGAACAATGCCACTAACCATTTATTATTAACGTATTGTTTTTTATACTAAGATTTTTTATTCATGTGGGGACGAAATTGGCAGAGGGGTGAAGAAATGGAGGGTGAGGCAATGAAAGGTGCAGTAGGGTGATGAAGGATCGAGTGAAATGGATCTATGGAGAAGTGAAATCAACTGAGACCAACAAGCCAGATGTCTTCGTCATGAAAGCAATGCCAAATAGATAGCTGAAGAATCAAATCACCTATGATTATAGGACCCCAACATAGGCTGCACCTGGGGATGGTAGATATTTCAAGAGGTGACAAGAACCATAGAACTCTGAACACACATACCAGTGATTTTATTTGTTGGGATGATCCCAAAACTTTATTCTGCAAGATGTACCTGTTCTGATCTTTCAACTGAAACCAAATTAAACTGAAGACTGGAATTTGAATTTGAGATTGAAAAATTGTTGAAAGCGATGTTCAAAGAGTTTAAATTATTTGCACATTGTTACATACCCTATACTGCTGAAAATCATGTTGAATCAAATAATACAAAAATGCAAATGAAGCCAGTCAAGTAGCTTCTAAAACAAGTGGACTGCTTGACTATTTGTTAGCACAATCAAAAGGAAAAATTGACCTTTTGTCCATAGAATCAAAATTTCAAAGTGTAATGGCCACCGCTGAAAACATGATCGATCTTTTATGCTGAAAAAATCTTCCATATAGTCTGTTATGGGATCAGGAAAGACAAAACCTATTTTTTGACTTTCAACAAATTTATGGTCAGAATTGGGTATGACACATATGTTTTTTCTTGTTGAACATTGAAATGAGACTCCTGCTAAGCTAGGCAATGAAACTGATTTCCTAATCATGTCTTGATCATAGCTACTTTTAAGCTCATAACTGGAAAATGAACCATGACTTTGACAACACAAGTCATCCAACACATCAGCTAGTGGATCTTACATGGACTGAGATGACTGTTTTATTGGTTCTAATACAAATTCCTAATTTTCTCTGTGCTTATCATCCATGACTAGGAGTTGGCTATGATACATGACTAGAAGTTGTCTATTTTCCTGCGGGCATAGGCATGTAACACAACAGTATATGTGTAGAACAAGAGCCCTCACAAGATATTAGGGGACAAGGCTCCAGAGGAGTAATTCTTAAGAGAAAGTATACATAGATAAACCTCAAGGCTTTGATGTACATGGGAGGGAGTCTCATGTGTGCATCCTTAAGAAATCCTTGGACGGACTCAAACAAGCACCCAAGGCATGGTATTATAAGATTGATAGATACTTGCAGAGTATGGGATTTTCAAAGAGTGAGGTGGATCCTAAGTTGAACTTCATACTTTTTAGGTCGATACACTCGTATTGGTTATGTACATTGATTATTTATTTCTCACACGTGCATAGGAGCTTATTGTAGGGTGAAAAGAGAATTTACTGAGTGAGTTCGAGATGAAGGACATTATCTTGATTCATTATTTCTTAGGGTTATAGGTATGGAAGGTATAGAGAGAGATATTCCTTGGACAAGTGAAGTATTTAGTATATATTTTGAGGAGATTCACGATGGAGGAATGTAAACCGATGGCCACACCTATGATTACCAATCCGAAGAAGGTGATTACTTCATTTTTAGAGTTGGTTGATTCCAAGATATACAAGAAGTTAATATGTTCCTTGATGTATTTGGTCAACACCAGGTCAGTTATTTTTTTTTTCATGAAAACCTAAATTAGTTCATGGTGGAGCCAAGGTGGGTGCAATGGATCATAGTGAACCATGTGTTGAGGTACTTGAGAGGTACAATGGACTATGGATTGATATATATTGAAGGAGATGGAGTGGAGTTGCTTGGATATACAAACTCAGATTGGGAAGGAAGTGTAGTAGAGAAAAATAAAACCTCGGGGTGTTGCTTCAACTTGGGATCATCAATGATTAGATGGTTCAACATGAAGAGGACTTTTGTAGAACTCATTTTAGAAGATGAAGTTTATATGGAAATGAGTATGGTTATCTATGAATCCAATTGGCTTCACAAGTTTCTTATAGTTTTATTTGATCAAGAGTTGGAGCCTACGACGATATACTATGATAATCAGAGTTGTATAAAACTCTCAGAGAATCCATTATAACACAACAGTCCAAGAATATTGATATCAGATACCACTTCATCTAGGATAGGATCTAGAAGGGAGCAATGAAGCTTCATTATATTTCCACAAATGAGTAGGTTGCATATATTATGAGTAAACCCTTGGAGAAATGGAAGTTTGTGTTCTTCAAAGACAAACTTGGAATGGTGTTGAATACCTTCCTAGCTAATAGGGAGTGTTGATTCTAGTGGTAGAATAGGACAAGTATTTCCACACAGGTCTATGTGTCTAGACCTGTGGAAATTGTCCAAAACATTCTACTCTTAAATTTACTTTAGTTGAAGGAATTATTAAATTAAATTTCTTTTATTAATTAATTATTTAGTTAGTTAATTGAGTTATTTAAGGAAAGTGATAAAACTAATTAACATGTTTCTAAATCTCAAGTGAGTGTGAGAATCAATCTCAACCATCAATCACTTTGGAGATTACAAATATATTTTAACTCATGATTATAAAATCAAGTCTAGGGTGAAGGAGGAAGACACTTGATACTTGACAAGAGTTGTGTTGAGAGAGTCGAAACACAGAGGATTCGATCACTAAGGACTATGATTCAAGATGTTGGATAGGTGAAGAAGGACTTCCATATAGATATCAGGTGAAAGAGAAGAGATAATAGAGGCATATCAAGTGGGTTTCAATCAGTGGAAGCCACAAGAAAGTGTTGCATCATATGGAAGTTTTCCATACAGTCCTTTGGTACATGTATGCAAGTTTCAATGGAGACAGTGGTGTACATACACAGTTTGAGTGAAGGAAAGTTGTGTACACCTCGAGAATCATGAAGTTCTAGTTCATACAACAGATCATGATTCACCAGGATTGTCTGTAGTTGTGTTTCTGTGAGTGGGCCATTATCCTTGTTACGAGAGCCCTTAGCATAAGAAAATTATTCTCAGCACTAGTTTTACCTCCACGTTTTTTTGAGGGGTTTATACCCAAAAATATTGATTTTCATGTGTGCTTGATTCAATTTCCTTGTTTATGCTTCCTATGCATGTTTAGTTAATTACTCAATTTTTATTTCAGTACATAAAGTGATTTTGTTTTGATCTAACTTCCTGGTGTTGGGTTGAAGTTGTAAAATCAACAACTTCTTTCTTCGACTTGGTTTCAAATGTTGTGAATCTAATCATATCTTTTATGTAACTCCATACCCATGGAAACATTTTTATTATTGTTGTATATTTTTATGACCTTTTCATAACTAGAAATAACATTGATACCATTCTTAGATTGAAGAAGAAACTTGTTGACTCCCTTGACATGACAAATCTTGGTAATCTCCATTATTTTTTGGGTCTTCAAGTATTACCGTTGTCTGATGGTTTTTTAATTTCTCAATATAAATATGTAATGGATATTTTGGCGTGTTCTAATATCGAATATTCTAGGTCTTGTGCTACTCCTTTGCAATATAGAGTAAAGATTAGTAAAACATGTCAAACTTCCATTGCAATGCTACACTATATCGACAACTAGTTGTAAGTATCATTTATCTTACTCATAGATGACCTAACGTTTCCTCTTATTTTAGTGTGGGTTATCATCTTATGTAAGATCCCATAGAAATCCACTAGAAATAAGTCAAAAAAATTGTTTTCTATCTTAAAGGTACCACCGATTTTGGTATCCAATATTGTCGAAGTTCAGATTCACTGGTTGAGTTCACCAACACCAAATAGGATATAAAAAGTGATTACCAGAAGTCCACTTCTGGCTATGTGTTTTGCTTTAGCACTGGATCATTGGTTTGGTCACGCAAGAAATAAAAGGTAGTCTCCTTATGGACTATAAAATCAAAATATCATGGCACCATTCATGCATGTACAAAGGGCATCTACATTCTCTATCTTCTCAATGAACTTGGATTTCCTATTCAGACCTCAACTACAATCTAATGTGACAATCAAAGTGCCATTCAATTTGTTGATAACTCTATTGTCCACAGTAATATGAATCATGTTGAGCTCCATGCTCACTATTTGAGAGAGTTGGTTCATGAGAACATTGTCTCTCTTGTCTATTGCAGAACAAATGATTGGTTTTTTTATATTTTCATGAAGCCTTTGTCTAAAGGGTGAAATCATGAAGGTGGGTTACACTTTTGCTTGATTTATGAGAAAAAAAACTGTATTTTCGCAAGTTATTCAACTTCCGACATATAAAAGTATTTTTTTTATTTAGAATTTCACTTTACAGTAAAAACAAAACTTGTGAAGAATTGTGTTAGCTTTCTAATGACTATTTTTCAAATTTTTTTTATCATGATTTGATATGTCAAT
>SNQJ01S0013323.1:57067-87817 GCA_010110895.2 Picea sitchensis | reverse complement strand
AGTTGATCGAGCTTTCGAACTACATATGGAAATAGTGGGTCAAGAGACCGATCAGATCTCTGCATCAGTCTGTGGAGTAATTGACAAGCCTATTAGTCGGACAAATTGTCCAACAATTGAAGATAGTGGTTCAATGGATGGACCATCCAAGAAATTGACTATGAGTTTGATGCATGGATGGTCGGGTCAAGAATATTTATCGATCTGACTAGAGAAAACATATTTGATAGAGTCAACTCTAACCATCAAAATTTATTGTTGGCAAGATCTTACCGATTCCAATGAAGTTGTTTATATGTTGAAGCTATAAATAGTAGACTCCATGGTTCATTATCATCAAGTCGATATGTTGTTGTGTACAATATTTCCAATATGCATTATGATATTATGATCACAATGCATTTTGCTTAAGTGTTGTAACAATGTCTTTAGAAACCACCTTTTCATATTTGAAACGTATTCCTCTTCAATTATCTATAGTTCTATTTATCTATTTCATATCAGGTTACATCTTATCCCCAAAAACCTATACGCTTACACTTGGGCTCAACAACACATGCCACATTGAAAAAATACATGGAGGTTCCTTTCATACTTGAATAACATAAATGGAGGTTCCTTTCATAAATGGTGGTTCCTTTAAAAATACATGGAGGTTCCTTTCATATTTTTTCTAGTGACCCTCTAGAAAAAATACATGGAGGTTCCTTTCATACTTGAATAACATAAACACTTTTCCCCACCATGTATTTAGATATTTGGCCTTTCATGGTTGAAAACTTGAAACATGTAAACCCTTTTCTGTACTAACAAACTTTTACATTTGTGTCTTTTTGAAAAACCATTTGGTATAGTTGATGTGTGTATTAAATTTGTGGATAGTTATATTATGTTGTAGTGGATAGAGGAATCCCAACCTCATTGCATGAAATGTTATTCAAATAAAACATGAATGTGTAATATTCAATGGGTTTTGTTGGGTCAACGTATCAAATTGGTTCATCTAGGGCATCGACCATGTCAACTACTGAATTAATGGGATGTGTTTCATCAACTCGATTTGTAACTCAATGTCGATCATGGATGGATATTATTCATATTCATTTGGTGGTTATATAATTGCATATCGAGATTATACTATGGAAATATGTAAGTAATTTAAGTGAATATTCCTTTTCTACTTATGGTTATCAATATGTAATTAGAGGAGGATATGAATATGTATCTATAATGGGAGCTCCAACTGCATCTGCACCTACATATGGTGAATATGAACCTATTTCAGCTAACTATAATCCTACATGACATAATAATTCCGATCAGGATGTTGTTTAATGTGGTCATGTCAGTGTAACTTTATTACCATATTTGAGCAATTCAAACAATGTATTAGTTATGGAGGCATGTTTTAAAGTTTGTATTGTAACAAATCTAAATACTTTTCTAGCATTGTGTGAACACAAGTTAACATACACAAAGACTAAGGCCAAAAATCCTTTCGTGAGAGTTGCGTACATATTTATATATTACATTGTGTATATTGGTAATAACAATGGACTTGCAATGATTGTGAAGACTATCCTTCCTCCATATGGGAGATATAGCATTAGCAGAGAACACACTAGTCAATTTACTAAGGGAAAATTAGTAAAAAAAATAGTTTGTATTGGATATTGCACCCTTTTTTTTACTTTCCATATTAGTGTAGACTAAAAATATGTCATGGTTGGGTTTACATATCTTGGTTTAGTAATTTATATTTGGGGTATTTTATAATATATTCTTATTGATCTAGTGTAGTTTTGAAGAAAATGAACATAAATTTTCTAGTAATGCTATTATGTGATGATCAATATCAACATTATCAAGGAAGAAGTTGGAATAATCATCAATATTTATGGAATATGGCATCAAAAAACCATTATTCAACAAGATATTTTCATAAATCAACATCTACTACAAATTGAAGAAGCTTCAACAACAATATGTAGAATTAAGGGAAATAAAATTGTGCAACAAATAGCCACCAAGGATTACGAATGAAAAGAATTGATTTTGGATGGATGGATCGTCATCAATAGAAAGAATAAAATGACAACATAATAAAATCATACCACTTGGTTTCATCACATATGAAGCCTTCAATTGCAAAGTTTCAAAGACAAATCTTTTTGAAGGAGGGTACTACATTATGACCCAAAGGGGGAATATATAGAGTAAAATGTATATCATATGATACAAAAGGGGGAGATATATGGGGATAAATGTACATGTAATGTGTAAATATATATGTAATAGGGTCTTGATAATAGTAAAGGGGCCTCATGTGTAGGTATGAATAGGTATATATAAATATCATGTATTCATTATTGTAGACATGTGAATTGTGATGTATGAATGTATTTGGTTATTTGGAGGAGGTTCTCCTATTATTTAAGGATTTATTGTATGAATCATATCTGTTATCCATATTGAAGTTTTTCTCCATGCTCACATTTCTGTACATGGTGTGCATTTCTATTTTGTTATAATATTTTAAGGATATGGTTCATAACATATTATCATTTGGTAGTAATGTTTATGTTTAGTTTTTCCAAATCTATTATTATTATTATCCTTTGGTAATAGTGTTCATACTTCATTTTTCCAACTATATATAGTAGCATTAGTAGGCCTCCTTGGTATAGTGCCCACATATTTGGATCCTAAATTCCAAAGACTGCAAATTTTGAGAGGTGCAAGATTTACTTATTTTTCTTCTAGATACGACGATACTACCTAACTCACTCTTCTTAGTACATTTTTTACATGTGATTCTATAGAGATATAAGTATTTAGATATATAGAAATACGTTTCATAGCCGAGATATAATCCATCCTTGAATTCATGCAAAATGTTATATCTATAGGGAAACAACTCGAGTCCCAAGCTTTGCTGAAAGAAAATTGTGAATATGGTAGGCACATAGAATGTCAACAAGATAATATCAGTAGACTTATTTATGATAAGTATGAGAACCAACGAATTTTCCAATAATTAGTGTCTCAATCCCCTTACTAGTGTATACTATTACCAAGTTTTAGAATCTTTGTACTCACTCTCCGTTGAAATTTATAGAGGAAATCATACGATATCTACTTTGATGATGATGTTTCATGGTCACTAATATATCGATATCTTAGTATATGAAACATTATAAGGAATTAGTTTAATTGTTTTCACAAAATTGATAAGGAATTGGTCGAATTGTTTTTACCAAATTGATAACAAATTGGTTGAATTTTTATTAAGAAAATTGATAAGAAGTTAATTTTTTGATAACAAAAATTGATATTAGATATTTGAATAATTATCATGAAAATATTTTTTTTTACAAAAATTGATTTAAAATTTTAGTTGATTTGTTTTTATCTTTTATTTTTTTAATTTTAATGTTTTCATAATTTTATTTATGATTTAAACGTAATTTTTTGTATCAGTTAATATACTTCATTTTCATATATTAACTGAAGGAGGTTAAATTGTAACGGGTTAGTATTTGGTTTTATGTGTAAGGTTAAGGTTAGATATTATCAAAGAGTTTTTACTTAACATATTTGAATCTGGAAATTGGTTTGATGTTTGTTGCACAACAAAATGAGGTAGAAACAACTAGGGTTCTCATCTAGCCACTCATGTAGGTTGAACCCCAACCCAACCTAAGAACCCAACCTCGTATGGTAATCCTTATTCCCTATATTTTAATCTCCAACTACCCTCCCTTAGTGGTAGTGATTCATTCATTTCCCTTGATTTATTCTCCGTCCTCTGGAAAATCAGGCTCTTGAATGGTGGAAACTACTTCTGTTAGGGTTTTACCTTCCTCTCCTCGGTAGTTTGTGGGAGATAGATTTGATAATAGATGTATATCTAGCTCATATCCATCTATTGTAGTTTTACCTTTTTATCTTTGGTAGTCCATGCGATCCATCTTAGACAATGGATGTAGATTTGACCCTCTCCCTCTAATACTATTCCAAGTGAGGATTCTTTAAGTGATATTGTGAAGAAGTTCTCGTATTCTTCCCATATTTTGGTTCAAGAATATCCAACCATAACTATCCCCATAGAAAAAGATGTTGAATTCCAAGAATCCTTTCATATTACAAATGGTATTGTGTGTTTCTTCAAGAGTATCTGGCCTCATCTAGTTAATTTGTGCAAATTCATGTCAAAGTCTTGTAATTCTGAGTTAAAAGATGAGGATTTTATTTATCACTATGCAAAGGGTTTTTTCATCATTTAGTTTGACCTTGAAAAAGATAGGGATTTGATTTAAAACTTAGGAACCTAATTTTGCGGAAATTTTGGATTATGTATGAAACTTTGAACCCCGTCCTTCAACCAAATGACATACACTTTATCCTCATCTCCTGTGTGTTAGACATCTAAATCTACCTTTTCATTTTTCATTTTTAGACTCTGTTTGAACCATTGGAAAATAAATTGGAAGAAACCATTACATAAGTTTTGAACAAATAATTGAAGAACCACAACATATGCTTAAATATGTGTGGAAATGCACTTTAGTAAAAGATTTCTGGAAGAAATTATTTTGACAAGTGAAAACTAATCCTAGACTCCAAATATTGATTATGAACATGTTTCTTTCCACTCTAGATGTTGTTTTCAAAGAGGGAATTTAGAAAAAAACTTCCCAAAAGGGCCAAGACAAGTTAGGAATCATTAATGTAAACCAACTTGGTGGGTTGGAGATAAAAAAGAGAATCAATTTATTATCAAGGAAGATCCATCTAACTTACACCCATCCATGGAAGACAAAAAAGTGGATCCGAAGGAATCTAGGGAGACATTACCAAAATAATATATATTATTACAATAGAAATCAAAATCATAGGGTAAACTAGAAGAGGAATCAAATATTCCTATTTCTTTGTATCACAAAGGAGAGTCCCCACTTATCCCTCAAACTAAGGTGATTTGGGTGGATCAGGATGAAAAAGATGAGATTTTAAAAGAATCATAACCCGTATATTTAAACATAATGGGATTGGAAGGAAAACAAATAATGTCTTAAATTGTGAAAGAGGCTTGGATGATAGTAGTAAAGAGGAAAAAAATGTATCATAGCCAATGTTGACAAGAATCTCGGTATGTAATCGAGTTTAGCCATGAATTGTTTTTGTCTTTTATTATGTATGAAATTTGTTAAAATTTACTCATATAAGAAATACAAGGAATAATTTTTTTATGGACATAAGTATTTTATGTATTCTACAAATAAGGAGAGGATATTCATTTTTGAAATCTAAGTATAACAAATTTCTTACTCTTTTTTTGAGCCTTAGACTATAATTTTTATAAAATAAAATTTCCTAGTTATTATAAAAAAAGGTTAGATGTTATTAAAAAGTATATGACTCTATAGGAAGTATCTTTAGGGATGATTACAAGGGACATTGGTTTTCTTGTTGATCTTATTTAGGTTTAAAATACTTTCGATTATTAGACTAAGAACTAAATTGCTTCACATTCACTAAAAGGTCATCTAAAGTTCTTCTTTAGATGCAAGGAAACATGTTAACGCCCACATTAATGTTATTGTTCAAGTTAAAATTAATTAGGTGATCTTAGATCTATTTGATAGTTTCTCACTTGAAAGGCTAGAAGAGAGTGTGTATTCTAGTTTAGTCATACTTCAGAGTGTTATGGATATGAATAATATGCCACATATTTTATTCATCAATCTATTTTAAAAATGTTTTTAAGACTTCAATCTACACTCAATTGACATTATCAATAGTTACATTGTAATATATTATTACAAGTTAAGAATTTCATAATTACTTTATATTTTCACTTTGAATTGCATAGAGCCAATGAATCCGAACATTAATTTCACTTGTTTTAATTAATCGTATCAATTATTTTTGTTACTTTAACTTGGAACCCATGTGAGAAAAAAATATTTATAAGGAAGTAAGATTATAGGAGGAAAAAATGTAATATCCCCAATCGAGATCTGTTAGGGTATTAAAGATTTGTTGTCCAACTATGTATTTCCAATTATGATTTTTTGTCAAATACTAACATTATATGTGTTGTTAAGCTAATTTTGTACCTTCTACAAACATTTTGCGTGTAATCCACAAATAGATATACCATCAAACATGTTGCATGAAATCTAAGTGCACCAGAAATAAAAGAGATAATGTGGCACTTTATTATGAAAGGAATCTTGATCACAACAATACAATAAAGATGGTTGTTGTAGAAGATGTAACACATCAACAACACACATAAATCTGCAAACCCAAAAAAGGGGAATGATTTTATGACCTCGGTAAATGGACCTTCCTCCTCCAAAATGTAGAAGGACTAACTCCAAACCTCCAAAACCTCTCCAAGATGATTCCAAACCATAATATGAAGTTGAAGTGAAGTTCTTTTAAGTATCTTCCTCCTTTGTCTAGCAAGGGTGGATCTTGCTCCACCAAAACTAAACTACAATGGAAGGGTTTTTCCAAAACCCTAACGAAAACTGTGGCTCCAAGAGTAGTCCAAAGGGATAAATCCAAAACATATTTCCAAAGTTAAGTGCTACCACTCATTTTATCCTTCCTCCATTCCTTCTATAAATTTCTCCTTTTTGAATAAATAAAATAGGACCCTTATTCCCCTTTTACTTTAAGATTAAAAGTCACTTTTGATAATGTTTAAGTAACGTATTAATCCAAAGTTACTTTATTTCCCTTTTTCTTAATGTGACTTTAAAAACATAACATATCCTAAATAAGTGACATTAAATAACCCATTTGACTCCCTCTCTCTTCACTAGAAATCCACATAAGTCATTTCCACTATAAAATAGGGGAACACAAAAATGAGGACATGAAAAATTGTCCCTTCCCAAAGATTTCTTGTTCTCAAGAAATTCCATCAAACCCATAGGAACAAAAATTGAACCAAACTAAAAATAATAATGATCCATGGGTCCAAAACCAGTCTCAAAGACGAGGAGTACCTACCTCCCACAATACTTCCCTACAATGTACTAACACATGAAGCCTCCTAAAATTAACAACTGGCTCTCCCATTTGTACCACCTGTGAAACTATCTAACCATAAAATCCTCGGGTCCCATGCTATACCAGAAAGGACCCATCATGATGATGCTATGCCACTCTGAGAATAAATGTTTGATCCTCCTACCTCTACTGTATCATTCGCTCCTGCAACCACAAGTTGTAATGACTTAAAGGATCATCCCCAATATTGAGGATCATATTCTGCCAATGTATCTTAGTGAATTCCACCAAACCAAATCTAAAATCAGACATATCAGGGAAATCTATGTGGTCACAAAATGATAGGGTATCAACGAAAACTAATCTCCAAGTATCAAAGGGTAAATACCTAATAATCCTACATCTCTAGCCTACTACAATCATCTAGACATCTTTTGAAAAATCTCTCAACACATTGTTCAGAAAGTCCTTCTATGTGAACCTCTCTCAAACCATCCTGTAAGTGGTAAATTCATAAGAGACACAAACTAAACTGTATGATATGAAGCACCCTATAGCTCTTATTTACAAGGTGCTAACACTATAATCCACCTGGAAGTCCCAGAAAAGTTAGGAAACCAAAAGCTACACAAACTCTGTCAAATCCTCAGAAGACCACTCATCCAAGCATCTAAACCTAGGAATTCCAAGAGTAAACTCTATAAAGTGAGTACTAGCCATTTCATCTATATCGACTGTCAAGATATGAAATATTGCAGTCTGTCCAATTATAATTTTATCACCACCATGCTCATATTACACTCTCCTCTTATGGATCCCTAAGCTAAGATAGTTATCCTCGATCATGTATTTCCAATGCATCTCAATGAAGTCAGAGTTTTTCGACCTGTGGATAGACTCAATCTTGGGTATTGTGAGGGAAAATATTCCTTTTCATATAGAACATGGATCAACAACTCCCCTCGCAATGTCTCTGCAATGATGCATCCTAATCACTGACATGAACTTGTTGGTAATCCTCATCATCTGAAGCAGTATATTACTCTGATGAATTCTAGGGTCCCACTCTCAATGTTTTTTGAGATTTCTGTGAATCGATCCAACAGAGTCTTTATTTCCTCCTATGCATCCTGCGCACTGATCATACTATCCCAATGAGATACTTCTCACATGGACACAATTCCACCTGTTTCATACAACTGACTCGGGTGAAACTTCTATGTCATGATGTATATAATGAGGGCATCCAATAACAATAGTAGATTCCTCTTCCACTTCCTGCAAGACTATAAAGTGACTAGTGTGTTGGTCAACCCCAAGGGTATGAATAAGAGATCACAATGAAGTCTAGAAGCAGAATTGTGACTATATTATGCCCTGGACCTCATCTAATGATATCCTAGATAAAAATCAATCATCGAATGGTATGTTTCTCCCTGAGGCTCACCCATCTACTCATTGATCCTGGGTGACCTCAACTCAATGGTATGCCTAAGGAATTTTTCGAGATGTATCCTTGGAAGAAACACCCCACAACTCCACTTTAAACTATTGCATGCCAATGAATATCCTTACATACTTCTTCCTATCATTGAGTCATCCCGTACCATCATGTATCATGTAGGAACTATTGTATCCATAACTCTACTAATATCTCCTTAACATGTATCCTAGAGCAGGCCCATGTCTATCATGTACCTATCCACCCAATCCATGGATGGATATACTTCCTTGTAGTCTGGACCACAAGAATTGTGCTCAACTATCTCTTTTATAGCTAAGACTTGAGCCTTTATTGGGATCTCCAACAAAAGTGGTTTATGATCCTCACAATGACAAATAGGGTCATGGTCAAAGCCCTCTATGTTGAACCTATCGTCAAGCCCCTGCAACTCTGAACGCTCATTGTGAGGAATCATCACAAGTGGCTCCTCCCTCAAATCATGAGTGTCACTCACACCTTCATGTGTCATGGTTGTCCAAGATGATGGAGTCTCTACTATTTTCAATCAAGAGCGTTCCAAACTTATTTGGTGACAAATATTGATACAAATGGATGTCGGTGGCCTCCCACCTATTCCAACTGGTTCATTTTGGCATTTTTGTTTTTCCTAGTTTTTGGGTCCCTGACTTGTGGAGCCATTTTGAGGCCCTAAAAAGAGTTTTTAGGGCTCACCATAGTCTAAAATGCTCTTTCATAGATCACAACAAAATGTGTAGTCCTCTGATAGACCTTTCCAACGGGCTATCGTGCACCTAAAACAAAGATCGTATGAAAAATTTACTACCCCAAGAAGTTGATGTACTAACTTACCCAAACAGGGCCCACGTGAATTTTGGCGCTTCATCTCCTAGGGTTAGGTTTTTTGATGTATAGGGTTTTTGACATTCCTGTTTATTGTAAAAAGGATTTCAGATCCTCATTGTAATAATCTTCTTGCGAATGAGCACAACCTTCACATCTCTTCTACGAGATAAGCCACCACCATTCCAACAAGCTTGTTTTCTGCTGCATTTTACAGTTTCAGCTTATTTCCTTATTGAATAGAAAACCAATTTTACTGTATCTCTTTTATTATATGTTAAGAATGTTTTAATAATATGTATTCATTTAATTCTACTCATAAAATCTGGATCAAATCTACTTAACCTCCCTTTCCTTTTCTTCATATAACTTAAGAACAAGATCCCTATCCATGAACAATTGCAAGTAATTAGATTTCATCTCCTAAAGTGCTTCTTTGATGATTCACAATCGAGTACTGGTGATTCCATTTGCAACTCCCCCTTTCCTCTCCTCCAACTGAGTTTTCCACATAAGGTATTCAATAAACTTATGAGAACCATATTCCCTTGTCAATTATTGTACAATTTGATCCTCCTTGACCAATAGTTGATCCTCCAAATATTGAAATGATAAGGGTCTTTGTTCAATTTAACCATCATTTGGAGGTACAATCATGTCCTCATCATCATCGATATCATAAATGAGATATGGTGTTGAATCCTCATCATGCGTAGGTGCTATCATGCTTGAAATACCCTCATCAATATCATCATACATAGTGAAATATGTTGGATCCTCAACATGTTAAGCCCTAATATTGGCTCATTACACCTTAATTGGGGCATATTAGATTAGTAATGCTATTTTATTTATGTCGGATTTAGGCGATTAGTTTTAATTTAGATTAGTAATGTTATTTTATTTATGTCGGCTTTAGGCCATTATTTGTAATTATACCTCCTAGTCTCCTATATATACCAAGGAGACATTTTCATTTTGAATCATCTTGTACTTGAACATTTAATTGGGGTAAAAGGAGGTTGCCCCCTCGAAGAGGATTATTATCTGAAATTATCTCTTTTTCAAGGCATTGAGTACTTTTCCTTAGGTTTTTATATGCTATATTGATGTTTGGTTCTTAACATATGGAATCAGAGCTCAAGGTCTTAGGGTTTCGCTGCTACATCTAAGACACTGTGGCATTTTCGCTATAACGTTTTTTATACAACGTTTCATAAGGAACGGATTGGAGGATATTTAGAAGACTTATCAAGGTACGTTGGGTTCAAACTTAAGCTCCTGAGGCCTTATACTTTCGGAGATACATCCTGTACAAGATAGGGTTCTGGAATCATCTTGAAATGAGTCATTGTGGACGTTTCGCTATAAAAAAGTTTCTGTAACGTTTCAGACCCTGAAATCTAGAGGCCATTTACAGAAATTGGTAATGTATCTGTGGTAAAAATTTCAACTTTTGGGTCATCTTAAATTTGTAGATACACCCTGTGTAAGATAGGTTCTCAAGAAGATGTTCCAGGTAAAACAATCATAACTTCTTGCATTGGATCGTGGACAGTCTGTAGTATTTTGGGTGCGAGTTTCAGAATTTTATATCAATTATTTTGGGCGGGGCACACTATACAAGTGAGATCTCTTGGAAAGGCCAAAAATCAACAAGTTGTGGGGAAGCTACCGTAAATTCCACTTGACACATCCAATTTTGATCAGACCTGTGGCATTACAGAGAAGAAATATTAGAAAAATACATAAGAGAAAGTTTCATACCTAGAAGGGCCAAAAATTGGGAGATACAATAGAAGAAATATTGTCTAGCAGAACCACCTCAAAATCAAGGTTCAAAAGTGATACTTGGCCAACATGCCACCCAAAAAGGGAACTTCTACACCAAAATAAGCCTCAGAAAATCCTACTTGGACTCAGTAGGTGAAGAAATGCATAGGGACATAAATGAACTACAAATAAGATGGATTCAATGGAAGCTAAGTTGTATAATAAGATGGATTCAATGGACACTAAGATAGATGGTTTAAAGAGTCATGGAGGTAGTAAATTTTTCATGGAAGTGCACAGTATTGCATCCCATGAATTTCATGATGTGGACACAGGAAGGTGAATCAAGAATGGAGAAAACTCCAACTTTGGTTTGAGGATCATTACATTCCACAATATTGACTTTTAGGGAGTTTGATAAGCATTGAGGATTTAATCACATGGATACTTCAGATGGAGCCAATTCTTTAATCTCATAATGTGCCATCTCTGAAGAAAAGGTACGGATTGCTTCTTATATTTAGAACCTAATCAATTTGTTCTTTATGATTTTATAAAATCTCAAGCAAAGGGTTGATTAGCGAGCACATTGAGAACTTTCAAGATTGAATATAAAGGTAACTTGATATTCGAGATGAGCACTTGATTGATGTAGTAATTTACATAGGAACTTTAAAGGATAACGTCCAACATGAGGTTTTGCCTTTGGAACCCAAATCATTGGAGAATGCATTTAAGGTGGCAAGAAATGTTGAAAGTAAAAATCTGACTATGGATACTAGAAGGACCTATCTAACATCTATAGAGAGAACAATGCTCATGCCTAAACACCTCAACCTACAAAGGTTGACACCTCAACAATTGGAGGAAAGAAAGAAAAAGGTTTATGTTTTGTTGGCAATGACCAAGTACATTAAAGAGAGGGACATAAGTGTGGTGAGAAGAATTATTCTACATGGGTGTGAAAGGAAGAAGAACAAGAACAGAACCATCTCAAGATGAAAACAAACAATTTCATCTGAAGAGTTATCTACGATATGAAATGCATTTGCATTTGGAATTAGCACTCCAAAATCCCTTAATATAGAAGGATACATCAAAAGAAAAATGTAACAATGTTAATTTATTCTGGTAGTACTCATAATTTCATTCAATGCAAATTAGCCAAAGATCTCAATTGTTTTGTATATCGAGCACCAAAGTTTCTCAAGAATGGTTCTGAGATGGAGATTTATCAGTGCCAGGAAAATACAATAAGATTAGAATTCTTACTATGGGGAATATGTAATGAATAGATCCAATGATTTCCCTATACCCATGGGTAGTGCGGATGTTGTACTAGGAATCCAATGGTTACACAATCATTTGGGAACAATGGCTTTTAATTTTTCAAGAACTTTCATGAAATTTTGATTGGAAAGATGAGTTGAGGTATCCTTGAGGGAAGTCAGGGTAAGGTGATAAGCTCCTATGACATGAAAAAATTATTGAAAAGGGGCATCAAGGGGCATTGTACAACTATGCTCACTAGATGTTCAAACATATAAGACATCTATTCCTCGATATCTCCAAAGGATCATTGATAGAAGCATTGAGTATTTGAATATATTCCAAAGGTCTCCCACCACTCGAAATCACTTGATCATGAAATTCACCTAATTCTGGGGTGTGTTCCAACATCAGGTATCCCTGAGATAGCCTTATGCCGAGAAGAGTGAAATTAGTATTATGGTTGAAGAAATGTTAGAGGTTGGTAATAGATCTAGCCAAAGTTCTTACTTGCACCGGTGGTAATGGTATTCAAAAAAAATAACTCATGGTGTATGTGTCCAAAATATAGAGATCTCAGATGCCTATTAAGATAGTTCAATTACGATGATTGATGGTGTTAGATGAACTACATGGGCAATCTATTTCACAGGTGGATACCATTCGAGGTATCATCAGTTGAATAAGGAAGAGATATCCCAAAACAACAGAACTCATGAAGGCCATTATGAATTTTTTGGTCATGCCTTTTATTTACAAATGCATTTAAAATTCAAGGGTTGATGAATTCATTTTCAAAGCCCTTCCTTCTAAAAATTGTTAGTATTTTTTGATGATATACTTTATCGTATAAAATCTTGGGAGATCATGTGCAACATGTTGACAAGGTGCTACAACTACTAAAGGAGAAACAACCCATATGGTAAACCATCCAAATGTTGCTTTGGAATGAAGGAGGTAGAGTGTTTGGGCCATATTGTATCTCATAGAGGTGTCAAGGTAGACTAACAAGATTAAGTCCATGATGGTGGACGATTCCCAAAAAATTAAAAATCTTAGAGGATTTTTTGGTTTGACAGGTTACTATTGCATGTTTGTTCGGAACTATGGGAGAGTAGCAGCACCTTTAACGGCGCTAAGTAAGAAGGATGCATTTTTCATGAACAGGAGAACGTGAATCTTGGGCAACTTAAAGGGTGATGTGTTACATCTCTACATCTTGACCACTCAGGACTTCACAAAAACCTTTACTATGGGTCTTGATGCCTGGAAATGGAATTGGTGTTGTCCCACAATGCAAGAAGAAGGAGGATACGGCTTTGAAAGTCGACCACTCAGGGAAAGAGACTTACGACATTTATGAGAAGGAAATGATGGCAATACCACTTGCATTGAATAAATGGCATCCTTACCTAATAGATGAACTCTCAAAGGTCAAAGCAGTCATGATAGTCTTAAATACTTCTTGGAACAGACTATCTTGGAAGAACAAAATGGGTATCAAGATGTGGAGCTGGACTTGGAAAAGTCTACCATAAAAGGGGAAGCAAAATATTTGTAGGATGCTGCATCAAAGAAAAGGAGAATGAAGATGTTGAGGCCTTTCTTTGTGCTATCTCGATCATCCAACCCGATTGGATAATAGAAGCAAAGGGATGAATGGAAAAATGGCCAACGAAAAAAGTGTGGACTCTCATTTCAAAGGTTGCAACATGATTCCGATTAAATAGGACATTTACATGGAAAAATGATGATTCACTATGGTACAAAGATAAACATATTTATAGAACTCTGGCACTCTCAAACAAAGGGTACTATTGGAATTGCACACCTCTCCAATGGGAGACTTTTCAGGGATTTTTGAAATACCACTTAGAGTCCAAAGAATGATTTTTTGGGGATGGCCTTAAAACTAATTTTCAAAAGGTTTGTGGCAGAATGTGTGGTTTCCAACAAAATAAAGTGGGAGAAACAATTAAGACCTCGGGTCTTTTTACAACCATTATCCATCTAAGTGTTGATGGGAGGGAGGTTTCCATGGATTCATCTGAGGGAGGTTAACAAAGTCTGAGGGAAAGAATGTCATCATGGTGATTGTTGATAGACTAATGATATGCACACTTTGTGCACTCTCATCCCTTCAAAGCTAGTGGGTTCCACTAGCATTCATGACAGTTCAAAAGCTACATGGCATCCAAAGATTATTGTAAGTGTGAGAGATCCAATTCCTTTGGACATTTGGACAGAATTATTTTTCTTGTTTAGGTACTCAATTCTCTCGCAAGCTCATCCTATCATCCTCAATCGTGGAAAAGCTGAGATGAGTGAACAAATGTATGGAGAGAGGAGCTACCTTCCGTTGTTTCTTTGATAAACAAACACAATGGTTCAAATGGTTACCCTTGATGGTGGTATAACACTTCCTTTCACATTGCAACAAAAATGACACCATTTATGGCACTTTATATATACCACCCTCCTTCCATCACTTCTTCTCTAAAAGAAAAATCTAAGGTTCAAAGCTGATGGAAGATCACATGAATCAACAACAAATTCTCCAAATCTTAAAGGACAACGACCATGGCCTGAGAATTGCATGAAACAACAAGCGGATCAACATCGTGGTGAAAGAAGTTTTGAGTAGGGGATTGGGTATTTTAAAGACTACAACCATACAAACAAATGTCCCTCAAGCAAGCCAATAAGGATGTAATAAATTATCACAAGAATTACTATGGCCCTTATAAGGTGTTGCAAAGATTGGTACTATGGCATACAAATTGGGTACTGCATCTTCACGAATACACCCGGTTTTCCATGTTTCATACTTAAAGAAGGTTATAGGCAACAAGATCAGTTCAAACTACTACGAACTTGTGAGGAAGGAAAAATGTATTAGACTGAAGCCATCAGCGACTAATTGGCCCAGGAATAGATCCATTTCATAGTATCTCAAATGGGAGAAACTACCGGCTAGAAGATTCCACTTGGGAGAGATGAGTCTTTTATACAGAAGCATCGGGAGGAGAGGAGAGTTACTCAAGCGTTTTGGACATCACTTGTCTCAGGAGGGCATGTTAAGCCATAATAATGGCTCATTACCCCTCAATTAGGGCATAATACATTAGTAATGCTGCTATTTTGTTATATGCGGCTTTAGGCCATTAGTTGTAATTTAGATTAGTAATGTTATTTTTATTTATATGCATTTTAGGCCATTATTTGTAATTATACCTCCCTGGTCTCTATATATACGAGGAGACATTTTTCATTTTGAATCATCTTGTACTTGAACATTTAAATTATGAAATTGTTAAAGAGTTGCCCCTCGAAGAGCTTATTATCACGAAATTATCTCTTTTCAAGTTGAGTGAGTTTTTATATGCTATATTGATGTTTGATTTTTAACTTACAACATTAGTTGATTGGAACATATAATCATCATGACATGTTTCATCCTAATCTTTTGTTGATTCATCATGTTAATGTTTAAGCCATTATTATAGTTGTTTTCATTTCATTTAAGATAACAATAGCATAATCCAAGATCAGCGAGAAATACACAATCACAAGGAACTGTATTTATCTTGGGAAACCCTCTAGGGGAAAACCCAACAACACTTCCTTAATATAGATGCTTGATATAATGCCAAAGTCTATTAAGCTAATACAAAGTCCTCTTCAAATATGTTACCCACTCTCTCTCTCTCATTATTCTCCGGTAGCCGGATCTGACTTGTTGTCTCGATGAGCAAGTTGTGTGTGTCCTAAATTGAAGTGGCCTCTTTATTTATAAAGTCGGCTAGGTGTGAAGTGTGTCTCTTCCTTTGGTAGGGCCACGACTTCTCAAGCCTTGGGTAAACCCACCTTTATTACTGTATGGGCCTCTTTAATGTTGAGGCCAACTACTGTCTACAATACGATTTGTCTTTGTAAGTTTTAAACCTACTGATAAATAAACACATATAGATTCTTAAGCTTAATCTGAAATTAATCAATGGCTCATACCGACAGTACACAAAGATTTACACTAGAAAACCATCCTTCCTTGGTTTCGCACCTCTCAACTCTTCATTATAATAATTTCACCATTCATCATACAATATATACAATGTTTTTGAAGAATCATTACGTATCCAGATGCAAAACCTAATCAATCCGATTAATTTACAAATCCGCTAAGAAATAGCAAAAGCGACTCAAAGGAAGCAATTTGAGTACCCTAGGCTACCACCCAGGTGCCAAAGCCTGTGTGAGGTACACGCCCCACAGGACCTAGGGAAAGCTTTGAGTGCCTGAAAGAGCTCTAGGTGGAAAGGGAATGGTCGGATCTGGAGTTGTGTTATCGACACACACATCAAAAGGAATATAACACATACCCAACATTTTGGCCAATCTGCCGCTTTGGTCTATAATTACAATAATTGCGACATGATCAATCCACAATGGGGATTGATCCTATGAATAATATATCAATAATAATAAGAATGCTGCGATTTACATCATTCTCTCCCTTAACAAAGGAAGAGATTATTCTTGATGACATCAGAGAGAGAGATCAATATCATCAACATCAAGTGGGTGAGAGGGAAACATCATGGAGTATCATCTTGGAACACTCAGCGTATCTATAAATCATCGAAGTTTTCTTGATGCGGCAACATCGTCATTCTCGGAATGCCATCATCATCTCATCAATATGTATTAGTATAGCGGTATAATCATCATCCACAACTTACAGGGCTGGCTCATCATAATATAAGATAGGCTTTACGTCCACATGCCAAGATGGAAGCTCAATACTTGTCTCATCTCAGTGTCTTTGGTTAAGTCCTGCAATACTTTTCAAATTTTAAGATACTAGATTGGCTACTCGTCACAACTATCAAGATGGAAGCCACCCGATTGCTAGTCTCATCTCATCTCATCGTCTTGTTTTATGTCATAACACTCAAGATGGAAGCAAGATACTCTTCACGCTACGTCCACAACCATCCGGTCGGAGCGGGATACTAGTGGTTATGTCCGCGGCTATGGTAGAATGAGTTCTAGATCCTCATCATATCATCTTAGCTTTACGTCGACAGCTAGGTCGGTAGAAACATCATCTTGATTTACATTATGAAACTAGGTGGAAGCAAAGAACATCTCATCTTGATTTACGACAATAGGTCAGAAGCAAGAACATCTCATCTTGCTTTACACCTGACAACTGGAGTGAAACGAACATCTCATCTTTCTTTACATGTGATAGATTGGCGGAAGCAAGAGACATATATGCGCTTTGCGATAAAACCTTCTGGAATTGAAAAGAAGGAACATCTCTATATTTCTTCGTCGACAACTGGAATTGACGAGGAACTAACAAATACTCACTTGCTGAGGAAGGTCTTCGGGACTATACCCAGCTTATCTCAAAAGTACTCAAACTTCACGATGGGGGCTTGGTCGACCGTCATCAACTATTTCATCCATACTTAATGTACTGGAGCTTAAAGGCCCCTCTCTGTACCATGTCACATATGTGTCGCGGATCTCTAGCCGACTGACATGGAATACATGATGATTCCTCTTTCCATTTTATGTGCATCTACGGTTTGTCACATAGAATCAAGTTTTCTCATCACAATGGTAGGTGTAACTTTCGAAACCATAGCTTATGGTGAAGAATATACAGCAAATGTATTACCTTACATTTGTCTTTGAGAGCAATACTAGATTACTTCCTACTTTGCCGCGAGATCATGGCTGATCCCAAAGTGAAACAACATCCTGAATTGATCTTTTTGTCAGAGACACTTTTTTCCCAATCTGAATCAGTGTACCTTTCAATGTGAAATCATGATCTCCATCATAGATGAGACCATAAATCTATTGTACCTTTAAGGTACCTCATCATGTTTGCAACTACCACTGGGTAGACACATTTTGGGGTTTCTACCCAGTAAACTCAAAGTCTTCGACAAAACAAATGCTTGGTTTTGTGTTACGTCAGCCATCAACGATCAATAATCTACCTTCAGTGCGGTGTGGCATTAATTAATTTTGGTATATCGATAGCGACTTTATCTTTGCTTCCATGGGTGTATTCATGGGTTTTCATTTCAACATGTCAAATATCTTCAAGATTTGGTGTACTGCCCATGGTTAAGGAAGATCCTCTCGGGACTCACGCCATACCTGAGACCTAAGAATTAATTCATTAGGCCAAGGTATTTCATTTTCGAATTCCGAAGCAGTCTCTTTTTACATTACATTTGATGAGATTTTCTTCTCCTGTTATGAATAAGTCATCTACATATAGAAGTAAGATTACTATCTCATTGTTCATGATTTTGAAGTAGGGTTGGAGTCGATTTCACTCAGGTAAAGCCTAAATTTCGTCGAATCACTGTCTATATGGCCATACCAATCTCTAGAAGCTTGCTTCAACATCCATATAGACTTTCTTCAATCACGAGTACATGAGACTTCCTATCTTCAAGCTCAAGTTCTTGGGGTTGCTCTATATACTTCCTCTTCGATAACACCTTTTAGGGAAGTTGTTTCATCTCTCCATCGATTAGCCTTCTACTTCATCTTAGTTGCAAGAGCTATGATGGTTACGATAGTGTATCTAGCCATGAGTGAATGTCTCTTCATAGTCAATTTTCCTTTTGGGAAAATCCATGACTGAAAAATCTTTCTTTACTTCTCAATACTTCCATAAACAGCATGTTTTATTTTGAGAGGAATGTCGGAGGATACCACATCTCAAGTGCGGGAACTATTTCCCATACTTGGATTTTTCTTCATTATGGATTGGTATTCCTCATCATGGCATTTGCCCATTCCTCCTTTTGAATGGATTCTTCAAAGGGAGGTAGGATCCCTCTTCTAGGAATCACATCAAAACCATATAAACTTTGGAGAATGGATTTGGTCTTTTCACTTGTCTCATATCTCGTAGAGTACGTGCTTCTCTCCATCTTGAATAAGCTCTCTCTAGCCCAATCAGGCTTTCTCTTTTATGGAGGTAGGTCATTTGAGGAGGTTCTTCCACTTCTACTATATCATGGCCTTCTAGGAGTTCCTAATCAGGGGAAGTTGGCTTTCTACCCTCATTGGTTCTGACTGGGAACCTCCCCATTCGCGATCTTGAGGATTCTGGGTTCCACTTCATATACTTATTCAAGATGGCATAGTTTAGATTTCTTGAAACGCGCATCTTCATCCAAGGTCCACATCTGTTGATCTAAATATGATGTTGACCTGGTATATAGATTTTGAGGCCTTGGAAACTTACAATATCCCACAAATATTCCCTTCTTTCTGAAGGGTCCATCTTGTTTACATTTTCTTTAGGTATATGAATAAGCGATGGATAGCCAAATATTTTATTAAACTTCTCGACTTCTTTTGGTGAACATCTCTTCGGTGTCTTTAACCAAGTGCACTATGGGACAATCGGTTACGCACATATCTGGTCTCCATTGCTTCTGCTCATAAGCACATGGGAAGATCTTGATAATGGATCATAGTCTTCATAACTTCCATTATGGTTCTATTCTTGCATTCAGCTACTGCCGTTTTGTTGGAGGTTATAGGGAGTAGTGAGTTCCCTCTTGATCCCAACATCTTTCTTGAAGTTCACAAACTCTTTTTGAGGTGTATTCTCCTCCATTATTTGTACACAAAGTAACGATTTTCTCTGAAAGATTAGCTATCAAGACTTTGAATTCCCACTAATGGAGGATGATGGCATTTGGGCACACACATCTGCGTGAATGAGCTCTAGGACTCCTTATGCCTTCATCTTTCTTGAGAAATGGGTTCTTGATGTTCTTCCCTTGTTCACATCATTACATATCCTTCATGGTCTGCTGGTCCCCAGTATTAAGCTTGTGATAAGCTTTGCATATGTATGGTAGCACCTTGTAGTTTGAAGTGAGCACAATCTGTGGCCAAAGTTCACATGGATTCTTCAATGGCATGGGTCCTGGCAGCAAAGCGACCCTTTAGCTTATGCAATACACCTTTTTTTTTTCCAATGATGATTGCTTCATTTATGGTCTTTCCTTTATCACATTTCCTTCTGCAACCTTCCTTTATATGCTTTCGGGGTTATTACATGTGACCTGGGGCAATGTCAACAAAACAACAAGCAAAATTAATATCCTTCTTGATAATATAGAAGCAATAGCACAAACAATCATCATTGATGGCTCCTTTGGAGCTATCACTTATAATTATCTGAAGCAAAGATTAAGGTAAGAATACGATACGAAATGAGGTCAACACTCTCATAGTGTTGTGATAGCCTTCTTCCATGGCAACTGGAACCCCAACATGAGGTTTCTCCTAGAGGTGTTAGTTGTCGGGGAAGCTTATTTACCTCTATATGCTCCTATCAAAATTATAATACTTCTGACCGATATATCTCAACTATAGTCATCAACTTTTCATGTACCTTTGAATCTTATTGATCTTGATTAATTCGAAGACTGGAGCCTTGTCCTCCAAGAATTAGTGCTTGCTTTTCTTCCAGTTTTCCTTCACTCAAGTGACGAGTTTTTTTCTTCAACCTATCTTTTGTATTGAGAAGAATGATAAGCTATCTTAATGAAGGTTAGGTTAAGAGGATAAGCTCTTATGATCAACTTTTAATCCTTCATGTTTATCATAACTTCAACATACCTTTAATCAATATAATGTCATGACAAATAAATGAATAGAATAATGCACTTTGGGTTGCAACATTCCTTTAAATATGTTGGATCTTGAGATCCTTACGCATCTATGGCAAGAGACCCTTCTCACGCAAATACTCTTTAGGGTTTTAACCATTAGTATATGTGAGTACACACCTCTGAGCATTTCGTGGGTAGTGGCTCTATCTGGTAGCACTGAAAATCATTACCAACTCTTAAGAAAACTTCAAAGGGTGATTGCAACTGGTTCTACAACTTCAACTACAACTGGTACTGCAACTGGTGTGAAGGAACTGGTACTGCGATTGGTGTTGCAACTTAGGGTTTTATGATGAAACCCTAATTTTTCAAACCGAAATTTTGAAATTGAGTCGAGGGGATAGATCTTTGGCTTGAAATTTGGCCGAGTTAAATTTGAGATGCGGATTAGATTTATAAAATCAGCACACCCCCTCAAACTTGATCTGGATATTATTTGAAATTCTGATCCAGGGGATAGATGCGCTGAGCTGAGGCGAGTTAGCTGGTGCAGTTAGATTTATAAAAATCCAACTTTTACCCCCTCAAACTTGATCTGCGGATTTCTGGACTGGTGCTTCTGGTTTTCTAGTACTTCTGGTACTCTGGTGCTTTTGGTACTTCTAGTACTCTGGTTTTCTGGTACTTTGTGAAACTAGGGTTTCACTTTTTGGGAGATCCAACCACTGAAAAGGTGCACTGAGAGTGCCAAAGTGATCCTTAAGGGAGGGAGTGCCTTTCTAAATGGTTTTGGGGATGAAAAGATTCACCATCAAAAAGCCCTAATTTTCATGTACGACAACAGTGATGTTTTTCACTTGTGAAAGATGCTTCCTTCAGCTTGGCTCTGATACCATGTTAATGTTTAAGCCATTATTATAGTTGTTTTAATTTCATTAGATAACAATAACATAATCCAAGATCATTGAGAAATACACAATCACAAGAGACACATCATTTATCCTGGGAAACCCTCTAGGGGAAGAAAACCTAGCAAAACTTCCTTAATATAGATATCCAATACAATGCCAAGAGATCTCTTAAGCCAATACAGAAAGTCCTCTCCCAGATATGCACCACTCTCTCTCTCCTTCTTCTCCAGCAGTAGATCCAAAACTTGTCTCTCAATGAGCAAGTGAGTTGTGTGTCTAAGTGACGCATTGGCCTCTTTATTTATACAAGTCTGGCACGTGTGGAGTGTCTCTTCACTAGCAGGGATGAATTCTCAAACTGGGTGGGTAAACCCACCTTTATTATATTTTTGGGCCTCTTTAATATCTGTTGGGGCCGACTTCTTATTCTGCCTATTACAATTGTCTTTTGACCAATCCCCAAAATGGGATTTGGTCCTATTATAATAACCTACATGATCAATCCACAATGGGGATTGATCCCATGAATAATATATAAATAATAATAAGAATACTCTTTGCATTTACATTATTTCAACACATCAGAGGTATACCCATCCAACACACCAGTGTCATCGACTTCATCGGTTATCTCAAATGATATATCATAGGCTTATTTTTGGTTCTCCTTTATGCATGCATCCTCCTCATGTATAGATGCATGCTCCTCCACATGCTGATCTCCCATAAATTTCTTCCCTGTGCCTTTAAAGTAATCTTCGTCCAAATAATTGGGCCAAATTTAATGCTTGAGGGTGTAATAGATTTTAAAGGATAAAGTTGCACGGATATTCTTAGCCATTGTTAGATACTCCTGGTAGTAAGGAATGCATTTATTTGATGTTATCTCCCTCAAAATTTTATCCACACATTCTGGATTTACCTTCTTAAGAAACTGCAACATGGAAGTTATAAAGTTGTAGTAATTTCATATTTTTTGGCTTGGGTTTTGTCAAACACTTAATAAACCTCATCAATGGAATGCACTATTGCTTTGTCACCTCTACTTGTTTTTTTGTTCAATGATGTTGCTTCTCTTGGTGGAATTTTTGAAAACACTTAGCATTCATAGGTTCTCGTACTGATAAATGAGTATCTACAAGCAGTTTGCAAGTAGTCTAGTGATATATAATTCATTGAACATATGGCATGCAATCTGGAAATGATTCCAATATCCCTTAAAGAGTTGCTTCCTATTGTTGACAAACCCTCAAACTATATTGTACCTTCTCCAATGGTTACTGTATTTGCAGATAAGGATCTGGACCTTCCCTAAAATCCTACTCTTTGAACCCCAAAGCCTGTGTCATAGCTAGGAATCTTGCAATGAATCCCTGCGGCCTCTTCCCTTCCTAACAAACATCCAAATGGTGGATAGGCTCCTCACAAGACCCTATATGCTCAACAAAATGGATCAACGACCCTCTTTTGGCTCATGATATTTTCCCAAGGTCACACGACTCTGATATAGTTCCCACAACACTCTAACTCGTTGTATGGTACTTGGTAAATGGTTTCATCCCTCTAAACCATCTAACAATACTCTCTACCACCATGTGTCCTCCAAACATTCTCCACGACTATTGTAGCATCCTCGACGTGCCAACTGATGAATACACCTACAAAAACAAGGGTAAATCAGATCTCTACAACAAGACCCCAATCTTCCACAAATCAATGCACCATTATTGTAAACATATCACAAGATGAGGCTCCATGGAAGACTCGTGCAATATTGACTCTACCCTCTAACACCAAGATCGAGTTACTACCTGTTTTGTTCACGATCTACCAAGAGACCCACGACCTCTTTCATGGTCCCTTGAAGATTACTTTATGGCCTCTTCAACCCTCTCTATGTCTCTATGGAACATTAAAAAGATCTTGCATCCCCTCTCAATCCATTTTGACCTACAAAATATGGGAGGAAACTCCCTGATATAACCACAACCCTCCTCTTATTACTCGACTCTACCAATATGGAAGATATCGACCCTTCCTACAACCCGCAAACCCTCCAAAGCCTCATTGCTTCTTCAAATTCCCATGACCTAAATTCAGAAGTCAAATCAGTCCTACAACTAGCTTCTTAGTGCCACAAACCAACCACAAAAAAATAGATTCCTAGGAAATGGTGTTTTTCCCAACTATGGAAAACATATGCTAGCAGACACATGAGCTTGGCCCTAGCCTATAACTAGGCCCACTAAGAAGATATCCTTCTAAGCTAATCAAAATGAGTTGTTGCAATTGAAGAATTCAACTTTGGTATCATTGTTTCCCCTCAAGATGGAAAGATCTCAAGCTTTGATACCACTATAATATCCCCAATGGAGATATGCTAGGGCATTAAATTTTTTTGTCCAATTATGTAGTTCTTGTAGATTTTAACCTTGTACAATATTTAACTGCAAACATATTTTCAACAAAAGAACAAAAAATATACAATGGAAAATACACACATTACATAGAGATTTTCCCCCTCGAAAACCGACATATTCTATATTCATTCACATCATACATTGTTTACAATACAATATACATATAGGAGCTAGCGACATCCAAAACCCTAATCCAGTGATCTGGATTTGTCAACAACCCTAATTCCTTAATCGAAAATAGAAAACCATTGGTGAAAAACCATGTGTTGAAAAACTGCCCAAAAACAGACATGAAAACTAGTAAGAAAGAAAAATTTTAGGGGCGCTTCCCTCGAAACCACCCTCCTCTAACTCCCTGGGAAGGGGGTGCTACACCCCCCTTTGACCCCCCATAGGGGGCCCCTAGTTGTGCAAATAATATAACACATATCCAATAGTTCTAGTTAGGAATTTTTGTCAAATACTTGCATTACATGTGTTATTACGATAATTGAGTACTTTATACAAAAATTTTGCATGTAATACACATATAGATATTTCATCAAACATGTTGCATGAAATCTAAGTGCACCTGAAATAAAAGAGATAATGTGGTACTTTATTATGAATGGAATCTTGATCACAACAATACAATATCTATGGAGGCTTGAGAAACTGTAACACATCAATAAAACACATAAATATGCAAACCCAAAACCTAGAATGATGCCACGACCTCCTGAGTAAATGGAGCTTCATCCTCCAAATTGCAAAAGAACTAAATTCAAACCCACAAACTCTCTTCAAGATGATGCCAAACCATAATATGAAGCTCAAGTGAAGATCCTGGATTAATCGTCCCCTTTGTCTAGTTAGGGTGGATCTTGCACCACCAAAACTAAACTGCAATGGAAGGGTTTTTCCAAAACCCTAAGAAAAACATTGGCTCCAAGAGCACTCCAAAGAGATAAATCCAAAACATAATGCCAAAGTGAAGCGGTATCCCTCATTTTATCTTTCTTCCATGCCTTCTAAAATTTTTCCCTTTTTTAACTATATCAAATACGATGCTTATTCCTATTTATTTTAAGATTAAAACTCACTTTTGATAATGTTTAAGTAACATATTAATCTAAAGTTGTACTTTATTTATTTTTTTCTTAATGTCATTTTAAAAAGATAACATCTCCTAACTAACTGACATTAAATAACCCTTTTAAGGAAAAGGGAAATCCAAAAATGGGAACATGACAAAACAACACAATTATTTTGTAAATCTAATCTATCCAAAAAACCAACTTAAAAAATAATAGAATACCACCAAAAAATTTAATGTTTTTTTTTTTTTTTTAAATCATTCTCCTAAACAAAATATTGCAGATACTTTAAAGTAAACATTTAAAAATATATAATGTAATTATAGTGAAATATTTTTTTTTAATTATATTTCATATATATCCATACACTAGTCTAATTTTTTTCCACGAGAAAAAGTGCTCTTTATATTCATAAGGATATAAAATTTTACAAAATATGTCATCTCTAACAACCACAAAACACGGTGGAACTGCACAATACTTAGATCAATCCATCAATCCCTACAATCAAGACGAAAAAAAAAATCATCTAAGCACAACAATCAGATATGAAGCACCAAATTAAATCTTAATCTTGTAGGCTAGTCCTTCATTCCCATCCTCCCAAATTGTAAAACAAATTTGTCTCGATGGAAGGAGCAAAGATTTTTTAGAGAGGGAGTCTGCCTCGCTGTTTTCCTCTCTAAAAATGTGCTTGAAGGTGAGCTTTCTAAAAAGATGAGTAGCATCTTTCGTCCTTTCTTTCCAGCAATCAAGTGCTTCCACCTGGAAGTCAGCGCGACCGCTCAGACAGGCGATAGTATTCTTAGAGTCTCCAAGGAGTAACATAATGTCGGTGTGACGACTAGCCAGAACTAGTGATGCCCAAGCCCCTAAAAGTTCAGCCTTCGAGTTAGAACCCTGACCGCAATTCAAAGTCCAACGGATACAAGTGTGGGGGTTTAGAGAAATTTTTCCCCCAGCTCCACAAAGAGTACCTCCTTGTTGAGAGGCCCCGTCGAACCAGGCCACCGCCCTATCGATAGGAATGGAAAATGATTTCCGGAGAGATGGCTTAGCCTTCAAGTACTTGCCAGATTTGTTCACCTCAGCCAGCAAGAGCGTTGACACGGAATGGATAGATGGCATCCTCTCATTAAAAATCGCTGCATTTCTAGTCTTCCAGACTTTCCAGCACAGGTGGATCGGAAGCAATGCGAGTGTGTTGTTGTTTGAGCACTAGTTTTGGAAGCATGCCAAAACATTGATTCCTGTCCAATGCATGGAGAAATTTAAAACCGATGCAAGGTGCGACCAGATCTCTCGGGTGAATAGGCAGTGGATAAAAACATGCTGAGTAGATTCGTTGTTACACTTGCAAAGAGGACAACGATTCGGGCCCACCCAATCGCGGGCTTGTAAATTATCCCCAAAAAATAATTTGTTCTCCAGAAGGAGCCAAGCGAATAGTTTAAGTTTTATGGGGAATTCGTCTCTCCAAATCCTCTGTCTACAGTTGGATTTTAAAGGTTTCCAAAAATGAGCAGCCAATGCTTGGTATACATTCTTTGCACTGATCTGGACAGAACCGTTACCCCCCGTCCAGATGAGAGTGTCTGGTTTTGGGTGTAATCTCACGCCAGATTCAATGAGAAGTTGAGTGTAGTTATTCCATTCAACCGTGGAGTCTGGATCCAGCTAGAGATCCGTTCCTTTCAGCCATGAATCACCTAGCGGGCCTCCTTTGGACGGGCAGTGGAATTGATGAAGATAGTAAAGGCTCTTTTCATGGAGTTGTGCATGGAGGGATGGTGAAAGCATGGCTTTCCAGCGCAAACCCAGAACGCAGTCGCTGCCCACCTCAATCAATCTACCATCTCCAGGAATCCATGAAAGCCAATTTAAAATTATCGGAAGAGTGGAAGAGAGATTTTTCCAAGTTTGTGAGCCTTTTGACTGGCGCACCTCAGCGAATCTGATCCAATTATGGAGTGAAAATTGGTGGAGATATTTTTCTTTGATAACATTTCTCCAAAGTCCTGGTTTCGTCAATAATCTCCAAAAGGTGTTTGCCGATAGCGCCTTGTGAAAGAGTGGCAGGTTTTTGAGGCCCCAACCTCCCATCACCTTGGGTTTTGCTAAGTCCTCCCATTTGCTGAGATGATAGCCTTTCTTCTTCTTATTGCCAGTCCAAAGGAATGAAAATATAAGATGATGGAGCATCTTCAAAATGGAGGCAGGGATGTGGGCTAATGCCATCCAATAAACTGGAAGGCTTTCCAGAACCTCTTTAATCAGAGTATACCTGCCTCCCATGGGCCATGGAGAGAAATCTGTGCTACCAATTGTAAATTTTGCCCTCAAATTTGTCAATAAACCACGTCCAATCTTTTTTAGAGTACCTGGAAGACTTTAAGAAATATCCTAAATAGGAAAAACCCTCTGCTAAGTCGAGGAAGCCAATTCCATAAAGCTCTTTTAACTCAAGATTCAAAGTGTCCTGTGCGTCCGAGACCAAGAAGACTGATTTAGTGGTATTGATTTCAAGTCCTAAAACATCACAAAAGGAAGCAAGGATAGAATGAATGATAGACCATTCAGTAAAGTTAGCATTAGTCAAAATCAGCACGTCATCAACAAATAGAATGTGGATGATATGAGTCAGTCCATCAACTTTAACTCCTTTCAAGTGTCCATCTTTTTGTTTGGATTTGAGCAGAATGCTGAGACCTTCCAGGATCAAGATGAAGAGGAGAGGGGAGAGTGAGTAACCCTGTCTGAGGCCTCTCTCATAGTGAAAGGTCTTTATAGCTTCACCATTTATGAGAATCGCAAGAGTTGCCGAAGAGATACAACCCATTATCCAATTTGTAGTAATAGAACCGAAACCGCTCTGTATAAGAATGAGGTGCAGAAAGCTCCAATTTATGCAATCGAAATCCTTTTTTAGGCCCATCTTTAGAAGGATGGCTTTCAACTTCTTTGTCTTAATGCTGTGAATGCATTCTTGTGCAACGCCAACGACATCGAGAATCTGTCTTCCTTTTAGGAAACCGAGCTGTTCTTCAGATAGAGCCCGAGAGAGATAGGGCCGAAGTCTTCTGGCAATGATTTTTTATATAATTTTGTAACAGAGGTTGCAAAGAGAAATAGGGCGGAAATCTTTGAAATGCCTGGGAAAATCAGATTTTGGAATCAATACAACAATTTTTTTATTTAGTTGAGAACTTACTTTCCCTCTTCTTCTTGAGTCTTCGACGACATCTAGAATGTCTTGGCCCATAAGGTCGAAAAAGTGAAGGAAAAGCTCGACCGACCAGTCGTCGGGACCAGGGCTTTTTACCTTCTTAAAACTTTTGATTACCTCAAATAGTTCTTCCTTTGTACAGGGGGCTTCTAACAGAAGAGCCTCCTCGAGAGATACTATCCTTGAAAAGAGGTTGGTTGTTGTTGTCTATGTTGCTAAAGAAGGGGCTGGAGATGCTTGATAAAATGTTTTGAAATGAGAGTATGCCACCGATTTTATGTCTGCCTGTGTGTGATGAAGAATTCCGGATTCATCTTCGATCTCCAAGAGATGCTTTTTTGAATGGCGGAAGCAGGCTATACGATGGAAGAAACGAGTATTTTTATCTCCTCCAGCCAACCAAAGCATTCTTCTTTTCAGTCTCCATCTTTCCTCTTCGTCTCGAAGATGTTTGTTTATGACTTCCTCTAGACAGCGAATCTTGTAATCTATATCTTCGCTGCTAGAATTTTGTAGCTTTTGTCTTTGAAGAATCTCCAGCTCATCTTCAGTGTTGTTAAGCTCGACTTGTTCCCGGTCCTTTTTATCTTTTAGCCAAAGAATAGAGCGGTTTTTTAAAGTGGAGAGCTTTCTGTACAAATTTCCTTGGGGATCTCCAGGCAGAATGAGAGAATCGTCCTTCCAAACCAAAGTAACCAGGTTAGAAAATGATGCTTCCTTCAGCCAAAGTGAATTGAATTTGAAGGGATGACCCCCGCCAACACTGCTTTCCCCTAATTGTAAACAGATCGGAGAATGATCAGACAGGTATGGTAGATTAACCCATGAGCGGCTTCTGAAGGAAGGTAAAAGAAGATTCTCTGCAACCAGGAAACGATCAAGTCTTTTTGATATACTAGCAGTCCCATGTCGACCGTTTCTCCAAGTCGGCAGGAGTTCCGGCGGTTTCAAGTCAACCAAGGCATTTTTGAAGAATAACTGATTGAAAAAGCTTGAGAGAGGATCGGGCGATGCCTTGTCTCCCCACATCTCAGTTGGGCTGGTAATTAAGTTGAGCTCACCAGCGAGAATGAGATTCTCTGCCGCTAGTAAGCCTAGTCCATCAAGTCGCTGCCAGAAAACTTTACGATCAACGCATCGGCTGTAAACATTAAGCAAATTGATAGGTCTGTTTAGATCAAGGATAAACCCGGAAAGAAAGATTCCTCCCGGGCTGAGCATCGGGGAAAGATTGAAAAAAACAGGGTCCCAAGAGACCAGCAGGCCTCCCAAAGTACCTGCAGAACTAGCCGCGCAGGTCAGCCAGCTCGGACGAAAATGTTGCATGAAATCCCTGGCCACTGAAGCGGCCACCATAGTTTCCTGAAGGAAGATGATTGTTGGTTGTGTCTGATCCAGTAGTCTTCGAAAGGAGGCTTGTTTCAGGGGTCCTCCAACCCCTCTGATATTGCAGGGGTCCTCCAACACTAGTCTAATTTAGGAAATAGTAAACTAAAGAAAAACATCTTTCAAACATTCTACAAAGAAATTGTTAATATTTTCTCATTTTAAATTGATTATAAAAATAATTTAAATACAAGTCCTAAAGAAAATGAAAAACATAACAATGTAATTATGCTGAAAATTATTATTATTTTCTCATTTTAAATTATGTTGGTAGAGAGAATATTATAAAAAATATTTAAATACATGTGTTAAAAATGAAAAACATGAAACTATAATATAATATATGATTATATATATGTAGTGTATATTTATATGATTGTTGTGATTATGATTATATATTTATTTGATTGATTATGATAAAAAATGTTATATTTTTTATTTATTTTATTTGAAATTTTTATAAATTAAATTATATGAGATTTTGAAACTTTTAATATTGATAATTAATATTTCATTTATTGAAATATTGTTAATGAATATTGCAATTATTATTAGAATTATATATAATATTATTTAATAAAAAAAATATTATTAGTTTCATAATTATAAAAAATTATTATTTAAAATTTAAAAATAAAAATTTAATAATTAAAATAAATAAGTGTTCATTGATAAAAGAAAATAAA
>SNQJ01S0013323.1:19615-30405 GCA_010110895.2 Picea sitchensis | reverse complement strand
GGCTTACAAATTATAAATGGAAATGTATGAAGTGTTAAATCAATTTCAGACTCGAAACACACTCTCTAAAATCTACAATAATCCCTAGGATCTCTTAGATCCACAATATCCTCATTCTATAGCCACAATACACTCAAGAGAGATACAAAGAACCCTAATATCTTTCAATATTCATAACTCTTGATAACTAACTCAATTACAAATAATTCCACAACCAATACAAGATTTCTAGAATTCCTTCAAACATAGGAGTTTTCATCAATTACGCAATTAAATTAAAACAAACCCAAGACCCCTTTGTCTAGTCAAACATGCTTGATTTTGGAGGTATGATAATCCTGCATCACATGCCATGTAAGCCATATATAATAAAAGAACCACCCAAACATGTGCATTGAATCCCCTCTTTTCAAAATAAACAAATTCTCAAAGACCTTATACAACTTGTCAGATTTAGATATGGGAGGGGTGTCATAATTCCGTATTCAGTGAGCCAATTCCTCAAGTAGGGGATGTTTCCAAGGAGAATCATTTCTACATTATGTAGTGAATGTGAGGTGGATGGGGTAATAATTTTAGGTATGGGGTTTCATGATCCCTACTTATGATCAGAACAAAATGAAAACACAGACTTATAATATTAACATAGAGACATAGTGAATAAAAACAAATATATAGTAAAATTGGACTTCTATTAATTAAGAAATATGTTGAAACTATAAAATGCAGATTGAAACAAGCTTGCTGGAATGGTGGCAGCTTATCTCTAAGAAGGGATGCGACGACTATGTTCATTCACAAGAAGATGAGTACAATGAGGCTCTGAAGGAATTTTTAAAATAAACATGAATTCCAAAACCCTAGACATCCAAAAACCAAACTCTAGGAGATGAAGCGCCAAAATTCATGTGGGCCCCATTGGGGTAAGTTAGTATATCAACTTCCTCGGGTTGTAACTTTTGCATATGATCTCTATTTAGGGTGCACAATAGCTCGTTGGAAAGGTATCGATAAGGAGATTTATTTAGGGGGGATAAATAAAAGCCATTGAACACCAGTAAGTTTCATTATAATGAAAAATCATCATTTAGGCCCTCAAAATGGCCCCATGATGTCCAAAAACTGAAAAATTGCTAAAAATAGTAAGTTTCCAAAGAACTGTTTTGAGCTAGTTGGAAAAGGTGGGTGGAAAATGAGGTCCTCCTAGATCAATCCTCCCCGCTTAGGAAACAATAGTCTCCATTACATTGAGTGCCCCCATCAGATGAAGAAATTTCTGCTAGATCCTTTGTTGGCAAGTGCCCTTGACATGTATGTGCACGATTTGATTAGTGAGTTCCTGTTGTATATAGTCATGGTTGATCTATGTTAGTTTAAACTATTATTATATCTTTTAGGTGTCCAATAATGGTGGAAAATAAGGCCAAAGGAGGTCCACATTGAATACTAGGTGCAAGCCAAGGAATGGGGGAAGGTTGAGCTCAAAATCATTATCACCCACAACCTTGGTGATGGTGCAGGGTCCATAACGAAGTGGAAGAAGCTTCCGATGAAGCCATGTAAGGTTTTTTTCTACAAGTGTGACCAAAATTTGTCTCCCACCTAAAACTGGTGTGGCACTCGGTGTTGATCATGGCGCTACTTGTACTTGGCATTGGACTTCTGTAAAATATCCTGAACCTATTGGCAGATGTGTTGGACCCACTCAATGAACTATGTGGATTTTTTAGCTCCAATTGAAGTGTGCGACGATTCAGCCTGGGTGGCCGCAAGGGGTAGTGAAACATCAATGGGACCCAATGGTTGAAATCCCAACCCCATCTGAAAGGGGTTGTGGTCAGTTGAGATATGTATGGATTTTTTGTAGTTGTGTTTAACATGGGGAATACTCTCATGTACGGGGGTGCTTGGAATTAGACAAATGTAGGATGTGCACGATCATCTGGTCGACGACCTCAGTTTGGCCATCTGTCTAGAGGTGGAAGGCAGTGGACTTGGTGAGCTTGGTGTCCAATAGTGACTAGAGGCTTAACCAGAATGTGCTGAGAAACCAATTTTACCGATATGAGATAATGGTGATCCAGGTAGATATCAGTGGCAACCCACCTTTTCCAACTATCTCAAAATAGTTTTCTGAAAATTTTGGTCATTTACTCCTTTTAGCAGTTTTTAACTTCTGGGGCCATTTTGAGGGCCTAAACGAAGGTTTTTCGGGATCAAGCTTCTTAATGTTAATATAAGGGTCTGATTGAGCCCCCAAAATGAATCTCCTTGACGATACCTATCCAATGATCAATTGTTCACCCCAAACGAAGATCGTATGCCAAAGTTATGCCCCTGGGAAGTTGATACACCAAACTACCCAAAACAGGGTCCACAAAACTATTGGATTTTCATGTTCTGAGGTTAGGGTTTTGGATTTTCTTTATGATAAAAAGGCCTTTGGAGCCTCATTGTAAAATCATCTTCTTGCGAATATGATTAGTGGACACATCTCTTCTCAAAGATAAGTTTCCACCATTCTAGTGAGTCTTTCACTTAGTATTTTACAGTCTTTGTACATTTTCGCTCATTAATAGAAAATTGTGTATTACTGTAAAATATAGAGTGAAAGACTCACTAGAATGGTGGCATATTATCTCCGAGGAGTGAAAGAATGGATAGAATGGTGGGAGCTTATCTATGATAAGAGATGTGTCCATTACTCTCATTCGCAAGAAGATGATTTTACAATGAGGCTCCAAAGGCCTTTTTATCATAAAGAAAATCCAAAATTACCAAAATTGCTAGAAAATTGTTTTGAGCCAGTTGGAAAAGGTGGGTGGCCATCGATATCCACCTGGATCAAATGGTTTGTGGGATCCCAAAGTGGACCCACACTCATTCAAAAAAATATCTTGGAAGTAGCCTCTTATGTGATCCTCTTCTTGCAGGCGTCCATAATCGCCATCCTGGAAAAGAGATCAACAACCACAAAACACCACCATTTCCCCTTTTGGTGGACGAAAGGCCCGTCATGTAGTCCATTGAGATGGATTCCTAGTTCGTGTCAAGAGAAGGAATATGAGTGTACAAGACTTGTTTCTTAATTTGGTCTGTTTGGAGATAACGCAGGTAGTGCAAGACTGAATATACTTGCTAACATCCTATCAAAGTTTTAGCCAGTAGAAATGTCACTATAAAACTACCACTATCGTTTCCATGCCGAACTGTCCTGCCACCCAACTATAGTGGGATTCCCAAATCATCTTCGCTCCCTTACTTGATGAAACACATAGATGGCCTAGATGGCACAACAACCCATCCTGAAAATGGAAATTGGTGACATATGTGTTTTCACCGATCATCTGGTAGGTGTTGGTGTTGGGGCCATCTAGAGGTCTCGTGGCTAAAATAATCGAGCACTGTGGTGAGTGTCGCAACTAGAGGTCGGTTGAGGAAATCAGGGACTTGGTTGTTACTTATTGTTTAATACTTGAATTTGAGGTGGAATTGTTGAAAATATGTGGACCACTTATTATGGCAGTCATTCTAAAATTTTCTTTGTGTCTGCATGAACTGCAATGGATTATGATCAGTGTGGATGATTGTCTCCTTCCCGATAATGTAATGCCTCCACTGGCGGCAAGCTTGCACAATGGAGTAAATTTATTTTTCATAAGTAGGGTAATTATGGATGGCATCTATTAGTGCCTCACTATGATAGGCCATGGGGTCGTCGTGTTGAGTGATGATTGTTCCCACATCATAGTTTGAAGCATATGTATCGATCTCAAAAGGTTGTTGCAGGTCATGTAATGAAAGAACTGGGGCAGTGCACAAGCGCTACTTCAAATCATGGAACGCTTTTTGTTGGGACAGGCCCCACAAATTTTTTTCCTTACCACCACCTTTGGTTATTTGGCTGAGGGCCCATGCAATATGGGAGAATCCCAATACAAAACTACGATACAAATTGGCAAGTCCTAAGAAGCTCCAAAGATCTGTAAGTGTGGTTGGGGCTGACCAATCACAGATGACTTGGATCTTGGCTGGATCCACATGGACACCATGCACATGGACAATGTAGCCTAGGTAGTTGATTGTGTCTATGCCGAATGATCATTTTTCCAAGTTGGCATATAGCTTGTGCTACCACAAAGTGTGCAAAACCTGTTGAATGTGTTGCAAGTGTTCTGCCCAAGGCTCAAGCGATGAACCCAACCTCCTGGTAATTGTAGAATGGGACCAACACTAAATTTTATTATTTGTATAATAGCCTACAACCTTTTGTTATTGTTATGGACTAGGAATGAGGACTAGTGCACCCCATTTGAAGTTGTAAACCTTATAACTGTCATTAGTATATTATATACTGTTTGGTGTAATATATGACAAATTCTACTATTTAAATATATATGCATATTTTGTTTATTACATTTAGTTAAAATAAATTAATGTTTATGTTATGAATGGTTTTTATTTTCCAAAACTCAATTATTTAAATTTAATATTTCAAAGTTAGAAATCAAAATATACTTTCTCAAAATATAAATTAGAATATTGCAAAAGTAAAAACCTTACCACATTTACATTTATAACTTTTTGTAAGACATAAAAGATCTAAATAAATAAAAAATTGTCTTATCAATGATTGCTTATACATACATAAATAAATAAAAAATAAAAATCACTTAAATTTTATGCCAATGAAATGAAGTACACCTTTTTCCTGTGCTTGGAAGCATGCTACGTAATCCTATAAAAGCTAGATCTATAGACTTCAAACATATGGCGAACAAAAATAATAATGTGATAACAAAAACAGCATAGTATTGTTTTAGTAGTCCCTTAGTATAATAATATAAAATATAGTCCCTTAGTAGTCCCTTAGTATGGGTCGTCAAAGGTGACGACCCATCATCATAAAAGATACAAGGTCATATTCTAATTGGGCACATTGACTTCTGAAGATTCTATCAAAAATAGAGTCCAAGGAACAACTGATATACATTTTTAGCTAATGCATCAACATGTTTTCTTATTTCTATGTGTTTCTACATCAATTTGGTGGTGTGGTTGGGTAGTATTTTAAATCATAAAATATAAATTTTTATATTAAATATGTACAAAATAATAATAATTATTATTAATGTTAATTTTTTTAAATAAAATATTAATAAAAATTAAATATAATTTAAAATATAATTATATTTCTGTATTATATATTTATATGGTTTTAATTGATTATCATTAATTTTATTTTTTTATTAAAAGTTGATAAAAACTAAATGTATTTCAAAACATAATTATATGTATATATTATATATTTATATGATTATGATAAAAAAATGTTATAATTTTTTTTATTTGATTTATTTTACTTGAAACTTAGATCATCATGAGAAATAGAACAAAAGATTTAGAAAATCACTCATCTCATAGCTGTAAGAAAACAGTTATTTAAAACTGGAAAATATAAATTTAATAATTAAAATAAATCAAGTTTTAAAAAAATCGTTATTTCAAATTTAAACATAAAAATTTAATAATTAAAAAAATCAAACTATTATTATTTAAAACTTAAAATAAATAATATAATAATTAAAATCCCCACTTTAACAATCGAAACCGAGGGGAATTGTGTGATTTAATTGTTTGAAACGTAGAGATAAAAAAATAAACATTGAAAAAAATACAAGAGTCAATTTATTCGAGAGAAGCCATGCTTCAAGTTATTATTAACACTTAGAGAGATAAATTTATTAATTCTAAAATAAAGGGATAGACTTTACCTTCATGGTTTGAAAATTAAAAAAAAATAATAATTTAAAGAATCAACCTTGCAAATTATTATTAGTCTCTGTCAAGGGAATATAGCAATGAGTTTGCTATTGATTTGACATTATTTTGCCTTGTATTTTAAATTTATGTGTGTAGTGTAATGTTTAATTTAATAAAACAAATATATATTTTTTGATATAATAAAAATATTTGTTTTTCTCATTTCTCATTGGTTGATATATTCCAAGTCTTAATGTTGCCTTCACGTATTTCAATATTTGAAATTAATTACATAATCAATAAACTTGGTTATAAGTACCTAGTACATTTTATATAAAAAATTAAGAAAATATGTAATAATGCCATGTGTTCTCTCATTATTACTATCCATTTATTTCATTATTATTGCATTTCAATAAACTTGGTTATAAATACATAGTACCTTTTATATCAAAAATTAAGAAAAAAAGTAAAAATGCCATATGTTCTCTAATTATTACTATCCATTTATTTCATTATTATTGCCTTTATGTTTTTCTCTTATCATTAATACAAAGTGTACTCCTACTAGATTAATACAAAATGATATACATATAATTATGTATGAATTTCTTTTTAAATGAAAATAAATTAGTAAAAATATAGTTAAAGATGAAAAACAAAATGATACAGACAACTTATATATATCTTTNAATACAAAGTGTACTCCTACTAGATTAATACAAAATGATATACATATAATTATGTATGAATTTCTTTTTAAATGAAAATAAATTAGTAAAAATATAGTTAAAGATGAAAAACAAAATGATACAGACAACTTATATATATCTTTAGCTTTTAATAATGATTTTGATTTTTTTTAATAAAGACAAATAATAATTATAGCAAATTGACAATGATTTTATAATTGTTGGGACACTCTAACTAGTTCAATGATCCTATCTAGGTACACTCCATTTCCATTTCCATGCAGCCCTTGTTAAAGCTCACAGAAAAATTTAGTAACTTAAAAAAAAGGGAGACATTACATTCATTGTTTGTTTGAAACTTAAAATGTTAATAATTTAAATAAGACATGCTGCAAAAAAATAATAATCTAAAAAGACATGAAGTTCATGCAAGAAAACCAAGCAGCAACCCAGCTCACATTTCCATTTTCAGGCACATGCCAACCATAGCAAGATATTAACGAAAATATTCGTTGTTCTCTTTTTTTTTTAATCCTTTAAATTGTAATTATTTTATTATATATTTTGTGGATCTGTTTGGTAAGTGAAAGGAACATGGTTAATAAAGTCTACTTATTAACATAGCCGCTAACTCGTAGCTAGTGAAAGCCAAAAGGAATCGGCTGGTAATCTCCCCGTGCAATAAAAATCCCTTACGTAATTTAAAAAAAAAAAATATCTTAAGTTACACAGTAACAACACCAGGCCCACGAAAATCCATGGCTTAGTAGTGTCTACGTTAGCATCGACTAGTAGTGTCTATTAGTAGTCGACGCCCAGGGGAGTTTGAGGAGGAAACGTGTCTCATTGTGTCACATTTTTGTTTGGATTTCGGTGTCCATTGTTGGGCGGTTTTTCGGTACATGGTTTTTTGCCGATGGTTTTCTATTTCCGGTTAAGGAATTAAGCGTGTTTACTAATCCACATCATTGGGTTAGGGTTTTGGATTCCACTTGCTCCTATATGTATATTGTATTGTAAACAATGTAACACAGTCAGCTCTATGTAATGTGTGTATTTGTCATTGTATATTTTTTGTTGTTTTACTGAAAATCTGTTTGCAGTAAATATTGTAGAAGGTTAAAATCTACATACACTTGAGAGGACAACTTCCTCTCCAATGCTTCTCTAGTAACTCACTAAGAAATTATGTATCCAATTCATTTTTCTTCCAGTCCGCACCATCTGCTCAGGCTTCATTCTGTTGAACTTCATCTCAGCTCGGTATCCTTTGTGTAGTGATCTCCACAATGCTCCTTCTATAATGGCCAATTTCATTTTCAAAGATCTTTTGAATTGGCTCTGATACCAATTAATGAAGTCAATTTTTGCATTCTCATACCAAATTGATAAATACGCCCTCGGGGATATTAGTTCCCACAATTGTAGAGTTATGATTAAAAATCTTGTCAACTCAATATCCTCTTGAGATATTCTCAATATCCTTATACTGACTGAAACCTTCTTCCAATAGAGTTTTGTGTTCTTTTTTTTCTTCCATCCATCCACACGACGATGGGTTGTGACCTCTCAGTGCTTTATCCATCCACACGACCATGGGTTGTAACCGAGAGCTTATTCAAAACACTTAAATTATGGGCACTCATCCACATGTGATTGTGCATTGGAACTTTATCGGATGTTGAAAGTTCCCAAAATGATGCAGACTTACTCCCTTCTATTCCTGATTTGATATCACATAGATGTTATGCCACTTTCCACGTGTCACCTCCTATGAGGATGACTCTACATTGACATGACATATGTCGAGCACCAAATCACTATAGGTCCCAACTCTCAATCAACTAATGCGACCCCAATTTAGTATAATGTGTCACTAACCACGTGGAATTGTCGATGTGGATCTTCCAGGTGTTGACGTTGACTAAGTTGTCNGTTTTCCAGGTCTCACTCTTTGAGTGGTTGCATATGTACACTGATGTATGTCGGGATCAGACTGATGGATTCTTCTCTTTTCATTTGAGTCCTCTCTCTATCTAATCCGATGGTTATCGACCAATCTGGCTACAAGATAATATATTGGTTAGTCTGGTATGTTGGACATCGCACTGTTGGAGTCTCTCCACTTAACTTATATCACATTCTCTCGATCCGGTAAGGATCTACCATCACTATGGAACTCGATTAATATTTTACCACTTAGATATAACTCTGCCTTATTGACACAATTACTTGTCTTGATGCTTCAATGAAAAATGGAAATCATTGATCTCTTTGCTTTATCAATGATCAATTGTCCTCATCTCTCCCGAATGTTAAAGAGGGTTTCTGGCTCATTTTTTGAGGAATTTGATCTGATTCCTTCTCCTCTGTGGTCACACTCATCGCACCTGCACACACACAGTTTAGTCGAGTCCAATCTAGACTGCAATCACAAGCATCGATTCAACGAAATATGTTTGATTTCACATTTACGTAGACAGCCCATAAAACACATAGATGATTCTATTGATGAATCTGTATATTACTCGTACAAGGCCTTCTCGTACTCCTCTCTGATACTAAATTGTAAAACCAAATGCATACTAAAACTTCACACTTTTCCATTACTTATTTTTCACAATATTAATACATTTACAATACTGTTGTCAAATCCATCTTATTATATATTTAGAGACATTTGTTGAAAAAATATCTCAACAACCTCAAACTAACTTCAAACTAATTTCTAATAAAAGCATTTTTGAAATTATCATGGAAGCATTACTTCCTACATCCTAGGCTACTAGGGCTTATCATATAGTTTGTGTGGCTAGGTTTTATTAGCATGTGGCGATTTTCACTATGAGAGTGGTTCTGGTTGCTGGTGTGGTTTGGGTTGTTCCCAATGTTGTTGTAGGCTCGATGGAGACCACAAAGTTGATCGGAATTGCATTGGGCCTGCAAGCTTCTATTTCATCATTGGCTAGGGTGAGCTCCACAATGCATGTCCTTCCTAGGTGACTAGGGCTTATCTTATAGTTTGGGTGGTTAGGGTTTATTATCCTGTGTCAATTTGGACTATGAGTGTGGTTTGGGATGTTCACAATGATGTTGTAGGTAAGTGTTATTCATAAGGAAAGAAAATGGGTTTTAAAATTTGATAACAGTAACAATTAAGATTAGGGTTTTTCTTTTATACTAAATACAATTTTTTGAATTTGATAATGGTAATAAATTCTTTTTTAGAAAGAAAAATATTAGAGTTTTTCTTTTAAACAAATAAAATGATACCTATAGGTCTATAATGTTGTGGTTGTGCTCTACATTTTTTGTATGTGGGATCGCAGGAAAAATGTTAAAAACTTAAGAAAAGATTATTGGAGAGAATCGAAAGACCGTTTAATTAGATGTATGTAAAAGTTGTCGATTTAATGTTGGGAAACACTCTATTGTACAATGAGCTATGTGATTCATTCATCGTTTCAAACCATCCATTCAATCTCGATCATCCAACCGATGGATTGATACACTTGGGCTTGACGTGGAGGAGACGATGATAATCAATCTGCTTTTCCTCAGCAATTTAAAATTCATCGAGCAATCGAACTTGATAATCTCTAGCTATTAATTCAACGATCTACAAAATATGTAAATAATAACAAAGACTCTTAAACTTATCACCCTCAGTGAGTGTGATAAAACCTTATGTTCTGAGTGGTGTTAGGCGGAAACATTGTCGTTTAATTCCATTGTAGTACTTGCCCAACTATTTAATTTTTCAATCTAAGGTTCGTAGGCTTACGAAGCACACACACTATATATGCAGGACTGAAGTAGAAGTAATCTAATCTAAATTGTTGAATGGAATTAATCTAGGAAAGCATTGAAAGACTAACTAGGAAAGAAACAAACTAATCTAGGAAAGCAATACAACATGTGAAGAGTTGAATGACAAAAGACATATGTGAGCTCACACAATAATGCTATCTCAAATTACATTACAAGAATCAAATGACAAATCATGAAAGAATGACAAATGAAAGAATACAAATCAATGCTAAGAATCTCCTTTTAAGACTTCAAGTTAATCTAAGTCTAATCTCTCCTCTCTAACTCCTCCCAAATGAAGAGAGAACACTCTCTTTTATACATGAGAGTCTTGAAGATAAGATAAAAGTCTCATAATTACAGATCCACTATTCTCTCAACTACTTTCCTATTATTACAAGATATGATCCCTTCAAATCCTCCACACATCTCTCACAAATCTTGGATAATATATGCCATCAAAATCTCCATGATATTCTCCTTTGAATATGCTTGAATGATTGTCCCAAATATTCTTCAAATCTT
>SNQJ01S0013322.1:227154-240388 GCA_010110895.2 Picea sitchensis | reverse complement strand
ACAGAAATTTTCTCATCTGATGGGGGAACTCAACGCAATGGATACCATTTATTACTAAGGAGGGAGGATTGATCTAGGAGGATTGATCCAGAAGGATCTGGGTGGCCACCCACCTTGTCCAACTATCTCAAAACAATTTTTTGGCAACTTACTATTTTTAACAGTTTTTCAGTTCTTGAACTTCCAGGACCATTTTGAGGGCCTAAACGGTGTTTTTTAGCGATAAGGAACCTAAATGATAGTTGATGGCTCTAATTGAGCCCCCTAAAAGAATCTCCTTATCAATATCTTTCCAACGATCTATCGTGCACCCTAAACGGAGATCGTATGCAAAAGTTACGACTCCGGGAAGTTGATGTACTAACTTACCCCAACAGGGGCAACATGCTTTTTTGCGCTTCATCTCATAGGGTTAGGTTTTTGGATGTCTAGGGTTTTGGAATTAATGTTTATTGTAAAAAGGCCTTCAGATCCTCATTGTACTCATCTTCTTTTGAATGAGTGTAGTCGTCACATCTCTTCTTAGAGATAAGTTACCACCATTCTAGCAAGCTTGTTTTCAATTTGCATTTTACAGTTTTCAACGTATTTCTTATTTAATAGAAACCAAGTTTTACTATATCTCTATTATTATTCACTGTGTCTCTGTGTTAATATTTTAAATATGTGGTTTCATTTCGTTCCACTCATAAATTTGGATCAGTAGTGCTACCAATGGCCACAATTAGATTATCCATGAATCTAGCAAAGAACATAACAACATAATGCACTTTTATTCTTCAGATATTTTAATATCAATAGAGACTAACTAATTTACCATAGTGTTAAACACATTGATATGCTTTGTCACAGAGTCACCACCATTCATCTCAAGATGGTACAACTTCTTTCTAAAGAACAGTTTGTTTACTAGGGACTTAGACCAATACAAATCCCTTAACTTATCTCATAACTCCTCAACCTTGGTTTCTCCTATAACATTCAACAATACTAAATCTAAAAGGCACAAGTGAATAGTACTCTTTGTCTTCCTATCCAACTTTCCCTAGTCTCTATTCACCATACCTGTGGATTTATTTCAAGACACAACCACCAATCGATCTCTACCCACAAGAAGATCTTCCACCTTCAGGTTCCATAACTCAAAGCTCTAGTTTTTAAATTCATATGTATCTATTATTGATATGTTTGTCATTATTCGTCACACGAGATTCAACCGCATAAAGATTCCACTCAAGAATAAGTTAATTGCATGCCCAAGATACCCTTGCTCTTCACGGAATAAGCTAAACCCTAGCAACAAAAGGCATCCTAGTGACACCAATAACCTAGCTCTTATACAAAATGAAGAGTTTGATAAACCTATTCAAGAAAGGAAATGCTCACAAAATGCTAAAACGGAAAGAAACAATGACACATTCACATACAATATACACAAGTTTTACCCTAAAAGCCTTCAAACAAAAAAAAGACAACACAACTTAGAGTCGTTGTATCTCATTGTATTAACTTAACCCCTCACAAATACAATATTTAGATCTTTTACAACTTCAATTAACCCTAATCCATCAACCCAAATTATATTACAAACTTAATCATTTAGCTATGATTTGATTACATTGAGCCGGAAAAATTATCTTTAAAAATACACAATAAACCAAAGACGAACTCCAACCAAGATATATGGAAAAGTCTAAAAAAAACAAAAACACATTTCCAACGATGTGCACTCCATTCCATGAAACTGAAGTTTACGTTCTTGGAAAAATTATATAAAACAAATTAAAATATATGAAGGAGAACATAGGTATGCGAAGTAATGATATTGGAAAATAAGCAAGTCTCCTTTATCTTTTTCAACAAAGATCACATCCTTTGAATATAAAAAGTCTTTAACAACTAAAGATGCAGCTAGCCGTTCTGAAAATATTATGAAATTCAATCTTGGAATAGAAAACGATGGGAGGATAACAATCATTCCTCACAACCATCCAAGCTACACCCAATTGACAAGGTCGGAAGGTGTCTTATTAGTAAATTATTAAAGATCTGAGGTTAAGCATTTGTATTGATATCAAATCTGGGGTTAAGCATTTGTATTGATATCCCATTGAAATCTAAAAGAGGGACAAGGTCGGAAGGTGTCTTATTAGTGAATTATTAAAGATCTGAGGTTAAGATGAATCTATGCTAGTTTAATATTCTCTTTCCACCTTGTCTATGTTTTACTGTTACCAATTACCTTTTCCTTGTTTTCTTGCTACTTCATCTATGTTTTACTGTTACCAATTACCTTTTCCTTGTTTTCTTGCTACTTCATTATCCATGCTACAGACTACATTTTCCCTGTTTTCCTACTACTTCATTATCAATGCAAAATCTGGGGTTAAGATGGATCTATGCTGGTTTAATACTACCTTCCCAACTTATCCATGTTTTACTGCTACGGACTACCTTTTCCCTGTTTTCCTGTTACTTCATTATCAATGCAACATGGAGCCTGTTTTCCTGCTACTTCATTATTAATGCAACATGGAGCCATGTTCAATCCTGATCAGAGATAATATCACACTCAGATTAAGCCTTTGTGATTTGGCCTTATTACTGCAGGATGGAACCATGTTCAATCGTGATCAGTTTTATCTACGAGGTATCAAACTCAGTTTTAGCTTTTGTGATTTGGCCCTGAAAGAACTAATCACACCAAATTTCCGTGATGAGAAAATGCTAATACCATGCCACAAGAATAAGATACTTCCTTTGAAGGTTTGATATGGTACATGTTTTGCTGCAACTAACTGACTCTGGTTTCTTCATGATTATGAATGCAAGATGGAGCCATGTTCAATCCTGATAAGAATGTATTTAATGCCAATTGTGTTGTGGATTGAGACAGTGAAGTGCAGCAGTTTTATCTCTGAGGTATCACACTCAGTTTTAGCTCTTCATCATTATTAGTGCAAGATGGACCCATGGTCAATCCTGATAAGATTGTATTGAGTGACAATTGTGTTGTGGATTGAGACAATGAAGTGCAGCAGTTTTATCCCTGAGGTATCACACTCAGTTTTAGCTTTTTGTGATTTGGCCTTGAAAGGATTATTCACAACAAATTTTTGTGATGAGAAAATGCAAATAGCATGCCCCAAGAAGATAGTTCCTTTGCAGGTTTGATATGGTCCATGTTTTGCTGCAGCTTACTCTGGCCTCTTCATCATTATTAATGCAAGATGGAACCATGTTCAATCCTGATAAGAATGTATTGAGTGACAGTTGTGATGTGGATCGCGACAGTGAAATGCAGCAGTTTATGCCACACCCCAAGAAGAAGATACTTCCTTTGCAGGTTTTCTATGGTCTGTGGAATTAGTCCATTTAAACTGTGCATTGTTTTTATGTGATATGTGAGGAATTTTGAAACCTATATAAAACCTTTCAAATGCAGGAACTTGGAAGAAATCATCGGACTTAGTTTCATTACAAGAGGAGGTTGAAATTCTCAACATATGTTCATTGGTGGATTAGAACCAAATAAATTGCCATACCATTAAGAACATGGGAATCTAATGACATTTTTGCTACATTTGGTATGGGAATATGAGGACTGATAACAATAGGATGATTTTTTATGTGAAGAAGGATACTCTGTCATGAACATTTTGATGAGTAGTTTTAGACAAATTTTATATTCTGTATGCAGGTGTACTTAATTGAGACCTTGTCTAGAACTAGAGCAGCTAGAACCCACTTATAAAACAAACTTGGAACACATCCATCAGATAAAAACTGCTGATTTCTAAATGTGCTTATTGCATTTCAAACTCGTTGGCAAAGGAAATATGATCTTCTCAAGTATAGGTCTAAATGAAAATCAATGTGCAGTTTGTACACCAGCTCGAAGCTTAGTCACCACAAAGTACATTGGCTCAAAGTATGCAGTATCCTGCAGTAACAAAAGTTATAACAGAAGCAGATTGATTTGTATATGCTGAGAAAATTTATTTATCCAGCATGTAACATCCATTCATGTAAATTGCCAATGGTGAAATACTTTTTTTAGGTAACAAATGTTCATTTCCAAAACTTGAGTTTAGCCTGAAGCAGTTATAGCTCTAAACCAAAGAACCAGAAGCATTTGTTTTCAGACATAAAATCTGCTTGTGATAGTTTGATGGTGTTTTGACAATAGTTGTGATAGTTTGATGGTGTTTTGACAACTGTTGTTTAGTGACCATCTTCAGTTATGCTTACAGTATATAGGAAATTACTATTTATGTAGAGAAATCCAGAGGGCTGCCCTGTTTATGATGAATTAGGTCTGCATTGGCCATTTGTTTTACAAAAATCGGAAGAGGGATTTTAGATTTATGGGAAGTCTCTAGCATGAGGCCCTTTCACTTTGAAGTGAAAACTATGGAATCAATTGTTGGTGTAAAAAGAAAGATTCAAATCTGAGGGATTCTCTCGTATTAGAAGTGGTTGCTCTTCATGGGCAAGTAGTGAATGATATGTGAATATAACATTGGAAAGGAGTCAAATGTACAATTTGATGATTGGCTTATGTATGGGCACTAATAACGAAGGTTGAATATCTTCCACCAGTGTTTGAAAATTTTCCATCTCAAATGGAGTTATCAAAGATAATACTTCATTTTTCAAAGAAACTCTCCTTCATTCAAGGAAAGCTTAAGGTAATTCCACAGTTTTACTCTAGTCCTTCTTGGTGCATGAGAAAACCCATTTCTTTTCCTTTTGTATGGAGAATATTTTTAAGCATGACCTAATATGGGTTAAAGAGGAGGAGGCATATTATTTGAACATGTTGTAACTTGCAAGGTCAATGGTCCCTAGGCATCATTGAAAAAGCTCCAAACTTGGATTGAGGCAACTTGGGGATCTTTCCTACATGATACTATGGTTATCCATCTATTATAAAAGGTTTCTTCATCACGGAGTTCACCACTGAAATAGATAGGGCACACGTTGTTAGTAGAGGATCACGGTTCATGGAGGGTGGAGGCCTCTCTATGAAGCCATGGCACCTTGCCTACAACCCATATGTAGAATATCTTTTGAAGGTCCCAATATGGGTTAGATTCCCTAGTCTCCCTTTAGAATAGTGGGGCTCCCAAAGTCTACAAACCATGGATATCGGGTAAATTTATATTCCAACTCCATAAGCTAGTACTTATGTTTAAAATACCTAAGCCCCAATATGTATACCTAACTTTGACAAATGCAAATGATGTATCTCTAAAGGGGTGCAACAAAAACAATAACATGATCATGACACTAGAGGCAACTCTCCTTCCATTGGTCTCACTATAGGACGACTCTTTTGGAAAAGGTAAGTGGAGGTATGAATCGAATTCTTCAAATCTGGGAGGGAACCCAATTTCCATTGTTCAAATGAATGTGATAAAAAAACCACTAGTGATAGAAACTCCAACAATGCCCAATTAGGTGGTTGGTTGGATTGAAATCGAGAGAAAGCAAAGGAAAAAGAGCACAAATGGGAGAATGTGATCTTCATCGAGAAACATTTTGAATTGGACAACCTTTTTATCAAGTTTTATAAACTTGTCAAGTTGTGATGTGGCCTCTATCAAAGAAATTCATAGTCAATCATTTAGATAGCCATAGATTTGATATAGACTTTAAATCATATATATGAATTGCCACTATGATCCCCATACTAGATGCACGTGCTTGCATGATCTATATTAATCTAAACTAGTGTATAGGATAAGGTTTATCCAAAACACAACATTTCAATGTGTTTCTCACTAAGTTCTAATGACTATTCAAAGTTCCACTTCTAAAATGTGATCTATTCACAGTTCTTGACTTCCATGGGGTTTTGGGCATCTATAAATCGATTTGTGACCTCAAAAGGTGGTGTTTAGTGTTGAATTGATTGAAATAAGGATGAATTTATTTTGCTCAATTATAGCAAAAGTGGCAAGAAATGGTGTACTTTGGATAACACATGAAATGCCTAAAAATAACATTGAGTTGTATACCATTTTTTCATTCAATAAGTTGAAGTTTGATAGTGTCCAAAGGACAATAAATTATTTTCCTTGTTATAGAATCATAGGAAGAAAGTGAATAAATGGCTATTAGGGAGGACAAGAAGGTCATGCCTCCAACTTGAGTATTGCCTTCACTGGAATAATGTGTGTACGAGAGTCAAGAGTTTGCTTTGAAGCTTGAAATTTGACAATTTGATCTTTGGCCTTTTAATCAATGACACTAGGGAAATAATGAAATTAATTGCTTTGTAGATTAGGATAGTCCAAAGCAACAATGTTATCTCTAACTGAGGTGCTTCATGTATCAAACTAAGTTTTTATGATTGGACTTGGAAAGCACTAGTCATGGATTTCAAGTGACTAAGAAATTTTATTTTGGAATTGGGTCATTCTTATTTTGTTGGCAATTGCATAGTGCGTGGTTGATGGTTTATGATTTATTTGTAATATTTAACAACCAATGTGATAAATAAAACAAATGATTATTAATTATGTTGATTGTTGATACAGTGGGTGCTCCCAAATTATACATTTTGGTGGAATGTGATAACATATCTTGATTGAAAGATAAACTTTGCTCCACGGGTTTGAGGATGTATTTCAAAGTTAAAGAAAAACAAGGAACACAACATTATTAGGGTTGTTTTTGTTTTCTTGAGTTCATTGGAGAATAATTGGAACATCCCAAAGTTCGGAGAAAATAGTCACAATTCTCTACTATGGTGATTATAGCAGATGTTTTTTACTTTAAAGAAATTTATAAAATAATCATTAGATGTACAGACATGGGATTTCACTATTTATCCAACTAGAAATAAACTGCATATCCTTGAAAATATAGTTTATGAATAACTCCTCATTATGAGGAACCACTAACATAGCACAACTTTATGAGATTCCTATTGTAACATCCCCTTTGTTACGACATAAAAGTAAGTGAGTACAGTAAGATTTTTTTTAACCTTAGTTGGCTCAAGTAATACACTAAACAACATACATCATTACATACACATTCTATTTTCATTCATGTCAATGCACAACAAGATTTATATATAACTTCAAAGTTGTTTAGATATATGCCACATCACATAAAGATAACATACAATGTCTACCTGCCAAACCTACCCTGCAATGTTAGGACCTCCAAGACACATAATCAATGCTCATGTCCAAGATTCATTCAATAGATTTTGACCATTTAAGGTCTCAGGACTTGCGATTGTTCTGAATAACATGAAAGTATCTAATCCCATAACCAACTCAAATCTAGACTCAGAATTTAAAAACAATAAAGTACTTAATCATAACGCAAATTAAATCATTCAATTCCTCAAATACTAGACAAGTTTTCCTTCACTTAAAGGTTATAATAACAATAATTAACCATCATCTAGATAATATGCCATCTCTTTATGAAATCCATCATATGATTATTACTCACCATTGAAAAAAAATCTCTTCCCTCTAGAAATACAAGCATCAATCAAAATTCAATATTGTAACAACCCTACATTATACAAACCAAGTAAGTAGATATTATGAATTAGCATAATATATAATTATTTATTTTTGAAAGAGAAAAGAAGAGAAGAGAAAAGCTCTTAAACCCTGAGAAGAAACTGTAAGCTTGTTTTGTACTTTCTAAACTAAAAATATATTGTGATTATGTAATTCTACATCTGTGTGGTTGTCTGTTTCTGAGGAAGAATCAAGATTATGTTTTAAGATCCAAAGTTTATCTTATGGGAGTCACAATGCAAAGTATGTCGAGTACCAACACAAGAAGTGTGCAGACGAACCCTTTGAAAGTCCAAAGCTTGGGAGAAATAGGGCAAGGTGTGCACAGATCCCACTCAAGGTGTGTGGAATCCTTAAACTTTTGAAGAACGGAAGCTCAGGAGAGACAGTGCAAAACTACATAGAGTAGGAACAATAAGTACGCAAGCAACCTTTTAAAGTCCAGAGCTCGGGAGGGAAGCACAAGTGAGTGTTGGAGTAAGTGACGAAGCTCAGGAGTAAAAGCGTGTGCAGAGTTTCAAGTGCGGACTCAAGGAGTGTAAAATCCCTTGTTTAAGAACTAGTGGACGAGCTCTGCTCGTGAGGTGTCAAATTCCACACAACCATTCGACTAGACAAGAGGAGCTCACTCGTTAAACCCGGAGTCCTTCATAATTAGTCACTTCGGTGTTTTAGAGAAATTAATGTTGTTGGGAGGCGCAAAGCCTCGAAGTTCCAAATCTCGGAGTTAATCCCGACTGTAGATCGTTGAACAAGAATAATTCATAGATCTTCGAGTTATTCGATGATTCGGCACTACGACAATTTTGAGTTGTAGTTCTAAAGGGATAAGAAACCTCGAAGATCCGAAGTCCCGGAGTAAAGGACATTCATGTATCTAGTGATCGAACGAGGTCCGTTAGATCTCCGAGCATTCGTCCTTCAGCGGTTCAGTAATTCGACACTCCGGTGAATTTGAGTCGTTTTTGTAAAGGTGAGGAACTCATGGAGTCCCGAAGTCCAGAGTGGACATCAACCATTGATCAAAGGAGAGTGTGATCCATTATATCCTTCAGACCTTCGGCGGTTCGGCAATCCAGGTGAATTAGTTCAAAGTTGTTTGGTACAGAGAAACTTTGAAGCCCGGAGTAGATCTTCACTGTAGATTCTCATGTGAGGATAAATCTCGTCAATTTTCCAGTTAAATTCATAATCGTTGATGAAGGAGAGTGGAAGGATAGGGTAGAACCTATAACTGTCGATCAACCTTGCTTTATAACCGAGTTCGGATGGTAACAATCCGGGTGAAAGGGAGTGTTGGAGTTGATGAATCCTCTAGAGCGTTGGAGTCCCGAAGCTCCGAATATCGCCTTTTTGGCTAGCGCTAGGTTCTAGCATGCGGTCACATGCAATGTTGTCAAGGTAAAAATGGATAAATCATTTACAGGTTGTTTCAGAAAAGGAAAGATATAGGTTCCGCAACTATTACACAATCCCAATACCTTTATCAGGAAGAACAATTCCTTAGTGGAACTTGGGTTTCTGATGCAATCAGATTTGTATAGAAACATTTTAGGACTGTAATTGAATCTAAGGAAAATTTGAGTAATCAAAAATAAAAAAAATGAATCCAAGTCAAATTTGAGTGTGACAGGGTGTGCTTCCGATTTAATGAACTTAAAAAAAAAAAAACAGGGTAAAAGCTATCAGAGTACGATCTACAATTATTTAAAAATTGAATTTAATAAGGAAATACTTTAAGTAGTGTCGTTTGTCACTATAAGGATTCATTCCAACCCACCAATGAATTCATCATTTCAACAAACCCTTTAAATTTGAACATTTGTTTGTACAAAAATTTCTTTTAATTCATAAATCAACCACAAGAAATCAATACACAAAAAGATCGGATACATCATTACAAGGTTTCAATGTTAATTACTAATCAATTAGAGTTCCTTTGAGTTCTATTAAGATTTCATACTTCAACGGTTATAATATAATTTCCACAAGAGGAATATCTCGAATTCTATCCATTAAGAATTACAGAATTATGAACTAGAATATATTATCAAATAATTCAACCATCCATTTACTTCACAAGTATGAATTCACATTTACAATTAAGAAATTGAATATATTATTTCATCTATGTGATTATAAATTTCACATCAATACTATAACAGTAAAATATTGTAGCCAAGGAGAAATAACAATTTTGGGAAGTCCCTCAGTATTGGATTTCGTGCAATTTTCTTTCTTGCCTCACCTGTTAATCTAGTGACTACACCCATACTTCCCAGCCAATGCTAGGGGTACACTTCTTCCCCCTTATCCCCCGAGCCGCAAAGGGGCCACACACAAGAAAACAACAAACAATAGCTCCAATACTTGCCTTGCAAGGAAGGGCTTCCACTCTCTTTACAAGCTTAGTGTCCCAACTCTCACAAGTAAAACATAGTCCAATAAAAATTTGGCATCATAACAGTGCTCACCAAGTCCCCCCAATTTCCTTCTACATCATTTGTTTTATAGAATTTCTTCACTGACACATGTCCTCGTGCACAATTAATTAGCGTTTTAGTTTAAATTAATTATGATTATTCAACCACACACTTGTCACACTCTCCCCAAGTTGCACAAGTAATTTCCAATTTTTATTTTATTTAAAATCCAAATTCCCTCATATTCCCCAATGTGTTCATATTTTTGCTCTTAATTGTCCCTGTGTTCCCCAAATTCTCATTTAATGAGTGTCTCCTAACTAGATCTTAGTTAGAGTTGGATTATGAGTCTTCTTCTAGTTAGACTAGTGGTAGGTTGACTCAATATTTTGTTCTATGTACACCTGTTCTCTCAAGTTATTATTTATTTCTATTTAAAAATCTGTTTTTATCAATTTCATGCACACGTGCATTTTATCAAATCTTTAGATTTTACTCACTTTTTCCTAGAAATTGATTTATCTCATATCTTTAACTCATGTCATAATTCATTTAGTCCTTTATTTAAATTTACTTAGACTTAGGCTTAGACTTTTGTTAGGCTTTATAATAAATAATCTATTGTTTAATTAATTATTTTAATCCAACAAGGTCTAATCATTTCAATATTTTCTAGGCCACCTAGATTTATTGACTCAAGTTTAATTATGCGAGATTCCCTTCAAGATGCACCTCCGTGCTCCAAGGGTTCCACTCGCCTTAGACTTGTTTTGGAAGTTTGTCTGACCCTTGGATTTACACTCCACTCGGTCGAACTTGTGAGAGACTAAGGGCTTCTAAGGAATAAGGAGCCTGCCTTATTGTGTGCCCCTTAGAATCTTCATGAGCGACCATCTCAGTCTACCCTCATGACATAGTGGACCTCTTGAACTAGGTAATCGTTAACCTACCATTCAGACCACGGAAAGAGTGTTAGTAGGCTGTGACAGGGATGATGTCACACATCTCCCTCAGATGTATGGTTTATGTGCATGTCCCCTTTACTCCTTATGTGAGTCAGATTAGCAAGTATCATCAATCCTACATCCACTGAAAAAAATAGTGTCAATAATCCATAAACATAAATCATACTGAAATAAATCATACATCACATGTGCGTAGAATTAAATACTCAAATAAATACAATCCACTCCCTTACTCATTCTGCAGTCCAAGGAAGTCCATTGATGCCATCAACATCCATAACTTGTCATGTGTCCTGCACACTCAGGATGATTCGTCAATAACATCTTCCAATATATATATACCAAATTAAAAATAAGTCACAATACATCATCATCATCATATATAACCCATAATTGAAACAAAATCATAATATACTATAATTGGATCACTTGCATGCGAGTGTCCTCAAAGAATATGTCAATAAAACTATACTCAGTGGAGCAGGATGTTACATACACCCCCTGTTGTTTTAAACTTTGTCCTGAAGTTGTACAGTATATAAATGTAAGTAAACAAATGTATCGGACATATATCTACATATCTAATCTATCAAACAAGTATAAAAATTGTTGATGCATCTCATATGCGTCCTCCCAGGTAGTCGAGTGTGGACTATAGTTGTCCCACTAGACCTTGACCTCATCGACTATTCGACGGCGTAGCTTTCGAATGTTATGGTTGTTAGGCAGAAATATTGTCATCTAATTTTGTTGTAGTACTTGCCCAACTATTTAATTTTTCAATCCGAGGTTCGTAGTCTTACGAAGCACACACACTATATATGCAGCACTGAAGTAGAAGTAATCTAATCTAAATTGTTGAAATGAAATTAATCTAGGAAAACATTGAAAGACTAACTAGGAAAGAAGGAAATTAATCTAGGAAAGAAATACAACATTTGAAGAGTTGAATGACAAAAGACATATGTGAGCTCACACAATAAATCAATCTCAAATTATATTACAAGAATCAAATGACAAAGCATGAAAAAATAACAATGGAAGAATCAAAGCTAACAATCCCCTTCTTCTAATTACAAGACTAAATTATGAATTACATGCCTCNAAATCAATCTCAAATTATATTACAAGAATCAAATGACAAAGCATGAAAAAATAACAATGAAAGAATCAAAGCTAACAATCCCCTTCTTCTAATTACAAGACTAAATTATGAATTACATGCCTCAATTATGAATAGCATCCTCCATTGTGAATTACACCCCCCCCATTGTGAATTACATGAATCCTTCATGAAAAGAGAGCACTCTCTTATATACATGAAAGTCTTGAAGAGTGTCATAATTACAGATTCACTATTCTCTCAACTTATTTCTTCAAACCCTCCACTCATATCTTGGATAAGATATCCTATCAAAATCTCCATGATCTTCTCCTTTGAATATGCTCGAATGATTGTCCCAAATATTCTTCAAATCTTCAAATCTTGAAGATGAGATTCGAATTTGAAGCTAGGTGGTAATATTTGACTTTGTTGAATTCTTCAAATATGCCTACACTCATCATCAAAATCATCCAACCTTGATATATAATGAAAATATGTTAATTTATAATATTTAATCACAAATTCACTTATAATACTAAAATGAATAAAATGGAAAATAATAAGGAGAAACCCAAGTATCATTATGGAAATGGTATGATGAAAGGTTAATGGGAGGATGATATGTAAGGAATAGTGAAGGAAAAGGTGGATGAAAATATGACATTTTTTAGGCCCAACATGCCCCCCAACTCAACTTGTTGCATGTCCTCATGCAAACATGCATGGATCTTCTTAAGAACTTTTGGCATTCAAACTATGGTTTTGATTGATGATGTCCTTTTAACAATGAATATTTCCATGATTTGAAATACCAGAGTAGAAGCATGTAAAATACATGTGTAACAGCATGTAATATATGTGTAACAACATGTGAATTTTTTTTATGGTTGGTTCTTGTGTGACAACCATGAATACAAAAGATGTTGGTTCTTGTGTTAACAACATTCATTTGACTTATTTATTTTCTGGCTGCAATAATTTAGCCATATACTCATTGGAAATAATAAGCTATCAATGTGCATAAGAAAGCATCACTGTGTATAAGAAAGCATTTTCTTTATCTTTATGAATCATGCCAATATGTATATCAATCAAAATGCAACAAAGTGTTGTTGGAGAAGAAATGTCAGTGAATCATAAATGGAATGACGAGATGGTAAAATGGAATAATGGTGATGAATATGTAGT
>SNQJ01S0013322.1:193613-223755 GCA_010110895.2 Picea sitchensis | reverse complement strand
AGTCTAGTCTCTCAAGCAGTTACGGGAGTGAACTGCCACCTAGTCTAGTCTCTCAGGCAGTTACGGGAGTGAACTGCCACCTAGTCTAGTCTCTCAGGCAGTTACGGGAGTGAACTGCCACCTAGCTGAGTTAACTAGTCAACTAGTCTTCAGTTAACTAACTGAACAAATAGTAGTGAGTTGGTGATGATCCCAATGTTGCATGGTGACAAAACCAATGCAACATCTAAAATCAACTCAACTAGTCAAACTGAAGCGTCAACTGAAAGAGAATATTCTCCGGGTGGAATATTCTCCCCTAAAATATAGGAGACTGGATAATGACTAATTATAACTAATAAACAAGGAATAACCTTAGGAAAAATAAATCCTAGGTGTGTGTGAAGTAACTCCAATAGCTCCTACAAAAATTAGTACAAATTCCTACATAAAAATTGTGAGATTTGCGAAAAATATATCATGCAAAACAGAAATAAGTACGAATGAGAGAAACTCATAGAAATAAACTGTGTTTTTATACCTGTTGTCCTTGCATACTGGTTTGTCTTCGATTGTTGTGACAGTGACTCAAAAAAACATAAATCGTGAAAACAACTTAGGAATTTTTAGAATGCCCATTTGCAAATTTTATTTTTGTTTTTGTTTGTTTTTATTTTATGCTCTAATTGTTTTCTATTTTTAGATATATATTTTTAGTGTTTTTCAATTTTTAAAATTGTTTGTTTGTTTTTAGTGCTTATGTTTTATCACTAAAATGAAACAAACATAGTTATTATTTTTCTTTGTTTGTTTTTATTGTTTTTGTTTTATAATAAAACAAAACAAACACACACACACACACACACACACACACACATATATATATATATATATATAAACAAAAATAATTTGTGTTATTAAAAACTAACAAACAAAGAATTAATAGTTTTGTGTTGTTAATTCAAAACAAACAAACAAAAATATATATACATAGACATTTATTTATTTAAACTATTTTATTCATTTACAAACAAAATATAATTTAAAACAAACAAAATAAATGTGATCACCTACAAATGCATCTCATGCACCCGTTGTATCTACAGCCTTCAATCTCCCCTTCCTCTCAAAAAGTGTTGAATAGTAAATCAAATTGGACTTTTAGATCACGTTCCATGTGGAGCAGAGTTTGTTATTAACTTGACTTCTTCTTCTTGGAGAGTGTCGTATTCAAACAGTTCAAAACAAAGCGTTTTCCCCTCACGCACTCTGCAAAATGGAGCTCCGAAGAACCCTGAATTTCTCCCAAATGGTGGTGAAATCCAGAAAATAGCGCACGATTTACCTAACTGCCTCTGTTCTCGAGAAAACCCATGTTTTATTTTTTTCTAATTCGCCTCGGTTTGCTCAGAAAATGTGTTCTAAAATCATGTGTTTTAACAGTTACGCATTTCTGACAATTATGTTTTCTGGCAATTACCTCTAAAGAAATTGAAAACTGGATGTTGTTTGTTGTGGTAAAATTTCTAGAGCTTGTCTCTCACAGAGAAGTTCAGATCGATCACCTTTATTCCAAATGGATCATACAATGTCGAACGATATAAATTCATTCCATGGCCATGCTTTTGATAAGCATGTCATGCTCCCAATGAGTTTTAATTGCAACTAAAGGTTTTTTTGTTTATTGTTTTGTTGCAAGTTTTAATTTATGGTCAAAAGAATGAAAGCAAGTCATGAGGGCGAAAATGTTTGCAGGTTTCAGATAAATGCAAGAGATGGCATTGTTGCTACTCAGATCAATGAGAAGTTTGCAAGCATGAGATTGTTTCAGCTGGTGTTCATACTATTTCAACATGGAAAAATGAAACTCTAATCGTGCACAAATTGCAGATTTTTTTTATTTTATAATTTGTTTTATGTTTTGTTTTTATTGCATTCCTAAATAAAATAATCCTAATGCACCTACGGTTTTATTGTTTGCAGATATGCAAATTTATTCAATCATTGTTACAAAATAAACGTCATTGTTTCAACAAGTACAATTTCGCTGTAACAGCATGAAAAATGTCGATGTACCAGCATGTTGTAATAGCATGTAAAATTTATGTTGTATCATCATGTTGTAATAGCATGTAAAATTTTCGCTTTGTTTTTATTCGTTTAAAAATATATATATATTGTGTTTATTTGCAGATCAAAGGATGGACGCAAAAACATCCATTCCTGAAATCAATTTAGACATCCTATTTTCTTATCCTTGCGATCACATGAAGCACAGAGGAGAGCATACTTATTCTAGGTAAAAGAAAAACTGAAAATTAAAACCTACCTACTATATGATAAATGGAATTAGAAATTAGTTACGTGTAGGCAAATTTCCAGTGGAGCCAAGCACGCAATAGTAACAAAAATATGTTCAGTGGAAATTTTTCAAATGAATAATGGAAATATTTGAGAGTGAATGAATCTAGTTGTTGAAACTCTAAATTAACAAAATTAATTTTTTTTTTAAAAAGAAAAATTAAAATAATCTAACATGGTAGTCGCTTGAAACCATTGTTAGATATAGATTTTGTAGGCATAGTTTCCCTCACCCAGATCATGCTATAGCTCCTCATTGTCCTCCTCAAGTTCCTTAGATGTTGATTTCTTGTTTGTTTCTAGAGGAGATCTTAAAGCTCACAGGTTGTTGTCAGATCTCCTCTTCACGAGGAAGAAGAAATCTCATCTTTGCGGGGATCCCCGACGAGTTGTTCAAGATGGCCTCATGGATTAAATCATATTGCAAAGGAGGTTCTTACAACACCCCAAATCAGGAAATAAAAACTAAAAATCACACTTGTTGAAACACATGAAAACCTCTTCCTGAGTTGCAAAAATGAAATTGTAGAAATTGGGAAATCATTTACATGAAAAGTCAAAGCTAAAGAATCAATCCATGGTAGCCACGAACAGCAGCCAAAATGTTAAATGGAAATATTGTGTTTGATTTCAGTTGTAGTACTTTTTAGCTATTTAATTTGTCAATCCAAGGTTAGTAGGCTTACGAAGCACACACAATATATCACGATGCTAAAAAGTAAGTAATCTAATCTAAATTGCCAAAATGAAATTAATCTAGGAAAGGAATTTAAAAACTAACTGGAAGGAAATTAATCTAGGAAATATTACAACATGTGAAGAGTTTAATGACAAAGACATATGTGAGATCACACAATAAATCAATCTCAAATTATATTCTGATAATCAAATGACAAAACATGAAAGAATAACAATAAGAAGATCAAAGCTAGAATCCTTGTCCTCCTAATTACATGACTAAATTATGAATTACATGCTCTCTAACTCTCCAAGCTAATCCCTCAATTATGAATAACATTCCCTTTGTGAATTACATGACTCCATGGTAAGACACTCTCTTATATACATGAGAATCTTGAAAGTGTCATTATTTGAGATCCACTATTCTCTCAACTTGTTCCTTCAAATCCTCCACACATATCTTGGATAAAATATCCTATCAAAATCTCCATGATCTTCTACTTTTAATATGCTTGACTGATTCTTCCAAATGTTCTTCAAATATTCAAAGCTTGAATATGAGATTCAAATTTGAGGCTAAGGTGGTAATATTTGACTTTGTTGAAATCTTCAAATATGCTTGCACTCATCATCAAACTCATCCAACCTTGATATATAGTAGAAATATGTTAATTTCTAATATTTCATCACAAATTCACTTATAATACTAAAATGAATACAATGGAAAATGATAAGGAGAAACCTAAGTATCATTATGGAAATGGTATGATGAAAGGTTAATGGAATGATGAAATGTAAGGAATAGTGAAGAGGAAAAGGTGGATGAAAATCTGACATTTATGAGGCCCAACAATGGTCCAGAATGTGAATTAAACCAATGTGAGGCACCCTCTTAGGCATACCAAAATCATGTCAATAACATGTAATGAGGATCCACTAATATAATGTCTTCGTCAAAACTGGGATACCTTAATCTGGTGCATATGCCTCAGGAAATCGAGGAGCCAAGGCCTGTTCGATAAGCCATGGGTCACTTTCTTTCCACACAACCTCAAAAGGAGTCCCTGAAACCTAGGAGAGATTTTAGCACCCTTTCCAAACTTTATCAAACTCTTGTGCAGTTTCAACCACAAGAACGCTCTATAAGCCAACCTCCATAACTCACAGTGATGTGTGCATGGGCATATGTATGTCGATCTTAAGCTTCTTTAATTCTTAGTCTTATCGATTGCATATGTTTCTTTAATCTCTTGATCCTTAGGTCCCACCCGGGACCCTATGCTCAAGTCAATCCCAACTCAATGGCATCCTAGCTTGCATTGATGCATAAAGAAACTCAAGCAGTTCCACCTTAATCATACTCACAGTAATTGTTGTTGTGTGAAAACTCTACCAATGGAAAGAGTCTTTGATATTTTTGTTGGTCCATTACATACACTCATGACATATACTCCAAAATCCGGTTCATTCTCTCTATTTGTACATTTTCCTCAGGATGATACATTGTATTGAAATTCAAATGTGTTCCCAAGGCCTCTAGGAAAATGGTCCAAAAAACATCCTGTAAGCTTACCGATCTCGATCGGATATACTTGATCCCTTCTTGGCGCATAATTTAGTCTCACAATATCTGTTGACAAATGCTCTAGCTATGTTTGGCGCTTCGGTAATATCTATTCCTTTGGAATAAAGTGTTCACTCTTAGTCAGTATCATATACCACGAAAGGTGTGTCGTGTCTCCTTGCCATCAATGCAATCCACAATAAAATCCATTGACATGACCTCCCATTTTGATTCAAGAATATTGTGTGGTAGTAATAATATTGTTGGATAATACATGTTCATCCTTCGCTAGCGACATTTCTAGACATCTTCGTCATGTAATTAATGTAATCATCCTCATTTCATTTCCGGAGAAGGAATAAAGGATTAAGGTAATACTTGTCTTACGTGACTCCTAGATGGAGCCATAGAAGATGATGAGATTCACTTAAGATCAAACTTCTTAAATCTTGATTGGGTGGTACATAGAATTATGTTTTATGCCTCATCAATCCATTAAACTCAATATTATAACCTTCATACTGCGGTACCATCATGGTATCTTGTCCAATTTTATCCTTAACTTCTTTGTACCCGGTGATGATCATCAATCTATAATGCTAAGATATTTTCTTGAAGATTCATCTTAATTCTATCTATAAAGTTAGAATATTTTCTTGAAGATTCATCTTAATAGGTATTACCGAGAATATGTGTGGTCTCTGACTCATCACATATGCCACTATGTTCATAGTTCCTTTTATGTAATTAATCTCAAAGTCGTATTCGCTAAGTAATTATGACCAATGCCTTTTTTGTGCGTTCAAGTCACTCTGTGTAAATATATGCTGCAATCCATAGTGATTTGTCTTTAATTCGAATTTTCGTCCGATCAGATAATTTCTCCAAGCTCTCAAGGCATATACAATTGTTAATAACTCCAAGTCATATGTTTCATAGTTTTCCTCATGTCTTCTCAATTTCCTTGAAACGTAAGCGATCAATCGACCGTCTTGCATCAAAACTTTGCCTAAACCTTCCTTGGATGCGTTCGTGCATACCAAGAATTATTGGTCCATGTCAATGACCTTTAGTATCGACGTTGTCATCAACAACTCTTTAATCCTTTGAAATGATTCAGCACATTTATCAGTCCATACAAACTTCTTTTTTTTCTTCTGCAATTATGTGATCGGATTAGGTATATTCGAAAAACCTTCAACGAACCATTGGTAATATCCTGTTAAACCCATAAATCTACGTACTTCTTGTATGTTCGTCACTGTTGGACATTCTATTATAGCCTCTAACTTCATTGGATCCACAATGATACCTTCACCAGATATGATATGTCCCAAGTAATGAATCATTGATTGGTAAAAAGAACATTTTGATAGCTTCCCGTAAAATTTATTTTCTCGTAGACATTGTAGGACCAATCTCAAGTGTTTGTTTTTCTCTTCTTTTGTCCGAGAATAAATCAATATGTCATCAATAAATACTTTAAAAAACTTGTCCAATTATTCACGGAACACCCCATTCATCAAACTCATGAATACACCCAGGGCATTCGTCAAACCGAACGGTAAAAATGTAAACTCATAGTGTTTGAATCTCGTCTTAAAATCATTCTTAGGGATATCTTCCTCCTTAATCCGTAATTGATGATATCTTGATCTTAATTCAATCTTCTAAAATACCATTGCTCCTTTCATCTGATCAAATAGATCATCAATTATTGGCAACATATACTAGTTCTTGACTGTTTCTTTGTTCAATTGATGATAGTCAATACAAAGTCTCAACGATCCATCCTTCTTTCTAGCAAAAACCATTGGTGCACCCCATGGTGATACACTTGGACGTATAAGTCCCAATTCTAAAAATTCCTTTAGTTTTATTTTCAACTACTGTAATTCAGGCGTTGACATCCGATATGGTGTTATCGCAATTGATTATGTTCCAGGTTTCAAATCTATGGTAAACTCAAGTTCTCTTTCTGATGGAAAACCTGGTAGTTCCTCTGAAAATACGTCTGGAAACTCTGATACTATCGGAAGGTTTTCTAATCCTTTTGTGTCCCCTTTTTCGTTTAGTTCCATGATGGCGTATAAATTACACCCCTTGTGCATACTCTTATGCAATTGTAGGGAAGAAATAAGCCTCAAGGACACTCCCTTGTTTCTTCCTACAATTATTGTACTATGTCCCAAGTCATCTATAAAACTTAATCATTTTGTCTTACAGTTAAGTATCACATCATGCGATTCTAACCAGTCCATGCCTATCACTATGTCATAAGATTCTAATATCGTGATGTATAGGTTAAACTTCATTACAAAATCACCCAAGTTAATGCTACAATCCATAACCTTTCCTCCAACTTTTTCTTTGGCATCTGACGCCATTTCTATGTATCTGAACTTGTCTTTATCGACTGCCTTTACCTTAATTCTCTTAATCCCTGCACTAGAAATAAATCTCTTTGTATCACCTAGATCTATCAAGATACTAAAATTTTGATCGACAATCGTACCTAATGTCTCAAGCACAGTGGATTGGTGCTCGGTCTGGCAGTTATTCACCATTGCATATATCTTGTGGGCCTTTCCCAAATATCCAATAGTAGTGGGTCCAGATGATGCGGTCACTCTGGTCTTCTCAATCAGAAAATATCACTGGTAATGTGGTTCCTCACTTGTCCAACATCCAATCTTTGGTCCAGTTCTCCTGGTCTCCGAAGTAGAAGTTGTTGGCTTAATTGTCTGTGATCATGGTTTATTATATTGAACAGGCCTAAAACATTGTTGTTATAGACGACGTTGTTGTTTCTACTGTGGTCCTCTATAAGGATTCCTATGGTGAGGAATCTATCGTCGCAGTGTCGAGAACATAGGTCCTCTAATTGTATCTCAATGCCCTGAAGTCTATCTGGCTAGTGTTTGATGTTGTTTCACTCCTAATGTCGTATGTCTAGTCGGTCTAGAAGGAGTCATGCCCTGACCACCATCGTTTAGTTCTTCCTTAGATATGAGGGCATTCTGAATTGCATCATGAAATTTTTGAGGCATTAGGATCCTCAACTTTGCATGAATTTTGAATTTAAGTATGAACATAAAATTGTTGACATTTAACTTATTTTTGTTCAGATGTGGAGCATACCTAAGTAGCTCTATGAACCTGGCTTCATACTTTGGCACCATACTACCACCCTATCGTAAGGTGTTGAACTCATTAAGTTGGTGCTCAATGAATTCCTTGGACAAATACCTCCCCCTGAACCGTTCCTTGAACATCTCCCATATCATATCTTCAACGGCCATGTTTAGTTGAGGTAGGAGTGTCTTCCACCAAAGTATAGTGATCCCTTTCAGTTGAAAGACCTCCATGCAGACTTTCATGTTGGAGGTGTAATCATGAAGTGCAAAGAACATTTCCATTTTCTCCAACCATGCCTCAGCGGCTAAGCCATCCAAGGGCACCCCAGAACTCGAGAAACTTCACCTTCTCGAGTTCTATGTGTATACTACTACTACTACCAGTTCGGGTGCATTATGAACCCTCATTGGGCACAGACGCTCTGCCCTCATCTCTATTGAGGTGGTTGATCAATGCCTCTAACATCCTCAGCAAGGATCTCATCATACCTACCACATCTTCCATAGTAACCTGCTCCTACTCAGTACTCTTCTCACCTCCCTGAGGGTTTGATCACTTTGGCATGGATACAATTGGAGGATTCAAACCTCTTCCTCCCACACCACAACATCTACTTCCCCTGCGTCCTCTAAACATGATTACCTCATGGACAATTTCAAATTAATTATTTATTTATATTTATTCATTTATTTAACACAATGGAAGGCATAACGGTCCAATGTCGTAGGGTTGAACCTCACTCCAATACCATATGTAACATCCCCTCTGTTACAACATAAAAGTAAGTGAGTACAATCGGATTTTGTTTTAAACTTAGTTGGATAAAGTAATACACTAAACAACATACATCATTACATACACATTTTATTTTCATTCATGTCAATGCACAATAATATTTAGATATAACTTCAAAGTTGTTTAGATATCCGCCACATCAAATAAAGATAACATACAATGTCTACCCGCCCAACCTACCTTACAAGGTTAGGACCTCCAAGACACATAATCAACGCTCATGTCCAGGATTCATCTGATAGATTTTGACCATTAAAGGTCTCGGGACTGGCAAATATTCTGAAGAACATGAAATTATCTAATCCCATAACCAACTCAAATCTAGACTCGGTATTTTAAAGTAGTAAAGTACTTAATCATAACGCAAATTAAATCATTCAATTCCTCAAATACTAGACAAGTTTTCCTTCATTTAAAGTTTATAATAACAATAATTAACTATCATCTAGATAATATGCCATCTCTTTACGAAATCCATCATATAATTATTACACACCATTGAACAAAAATCTCTTCCCTCTAGAAATACAAGCATCAATCAAAATTCAATATTGTAACAACCCTCCATTGTACAAACCAAGTAAGTAGATATTTTGACTTAGCATAATATATAATAATTTTTTTTGAAAGAGAAAAGAAGAGAAGAGAAAAACTCTTAAACCCTGAGAGGAAACTGTAAGCTTGCTTTGTACTTTTTGAACTTAAAAGATATTGTGATGATGTAATTTTGCATCTGTGTAGTTGTCTGTTTTTGAGGAAGAGTTAAGATTTTGTTTTAAGATCCAAAGTTTATCTTATGGGATTCACAATCCAAAGTATGCCCAATACCAACACAAGAAGTGCATAGGCAGATCCTTTGAAAGTCCAAAGCTCATGATAAATAGCACAATGTGTGTAGAAGCCTTAAACTTCTAAAGAATGGAAGCTCAGGAGAGACAGTGCAAAACTACACAGAGTAGGTGTAATAAGTACACAGGTGAAATTTTAAAGTCCAAAGCTCAAGAGGGAAGCACAAAGCTCAAGAGAAAAAGTGTGTGCAGAGTTCCAAGTGGGGACTCAAGGAGTGTAAAATCCCTTCTTTAAGAACTGGTAGACGATATATGCTCATGAGGAGTCAAATTCCCCACAACCATTCGACCAGACTAGAGGATATCGCTTGTTAAACCCGAAGTCCTTCAGACTTAGTCACTTCAACATTTTGGAATAGTTAATGTTGTCGGGAGGCACGAAGCCCAGAAGCTCTAAAGCCCGGATTTAATCCCGACCATAGATCATTGGACAAGAGTGAGTTGTAGATCTCTGATTTATTCGGTGATTCGTCACTCCAAAAAGTTTCAGTCATATATGTTAAGGGATAAAAAAACCTGAAGCTACAAAGTCCCATAGTAAAGGACAGTCATGGATCTAGTGATCGAACGAGGGTCGTTAGATATCTAAGCCTTTGTCTTTCAATGGTTCAGTAATTCGGCACTCCGATAAATTTCAATTGTTTTTGTAAAGGTGAGGAAATCCCAGAGTCTCAAAGTCCTGAGTGTACATCAACCATTGATCAAAGGAGAGTGTGAGCCATTATATCCCCGAGCCCTTCGTTGATTCGTCGTTCCGAGTGAATTCGTTCAAATGTTTTTAGTGCAGAGAAACTCTGAAGACCAGGGTCCCATAGTAGATATCGACCGTAGATTCTCGTGTGAGAAGAAATCTCACCAATCACTTCATTAAATTCATAGTCATTGAGGAAGGAGAGTGGAAGGATAGGGTAGAAACTACAATTGTAGGTCAACCTCACTTTATGACCGAGTTCGGTCGGTAACAATCCGGGTGAAAGGGAGATTTGGATTTGATGAATCCTCTGGAGCATCGTAGTCCCGGAGCTCTGAATAGAGCCATTTTGTCCAACTCTAGGTTCTAGCCCATGGTCACATGCAAAGTTGTCAAGGTAAAAAGAGATAAAGCATTTATAGGTTGTTTCAGAAAAGGAAAGATACAGGTTCTGCAACTATTACACAATCCTAGTATCTTTGTCAAGAAGAACAATTCATTTGTGGAACCTGGGTTTCTGATGTGACCATATTTGTACAGAAACATTTTAGGACTGTGAATGAATCTAAGGAAAAAATGAGTAATCAAAAATAAAAAAATGAATCACAATCAAATTCGAGTGTGACAGGGTGTGTGCTTCCGATTTAATGAACTTTTTTTTAAACGGGGTATAATCTATCAGAGTACAATCTACAACTATTTAAAAATTGAATTTAATAAGGAAATCCATTAAGCAAAGTCATTTGTCACTATAATAATTCATTCCAACCCACTGATGAATTCATCATTTCAACAAACCCTTTAAATTTGAGCATTTGTATGTACAAACATTTCTTTTAATTCATAAATCAACCACAAGAAATCAATACAAAGAAAGATTGGATACATCATTACAAGGTTTCAATGTTAATTACTCATCAAGCGAAGTTCCTTTGAGTTCTATTAAGAATCCATACTTCAACAGTTATAATATAATTTCTACAAGAGGAATATCTCAAATTCTATCCATTAACAATTACAGAATTATGTACCAGAATATATTATCAAATAATTCAACCATCCATTTACTTCACAAGTATACATTCGCATTTGCAATTAAGAAATTGAATATCTTCTTTCATCTATGTGATTATAAATGTCACATCAATAATCTTTCAATTACAAATGTTAAAACAATAAAATACGGTAGCCAAGGAGAAATAACAATTTTGGGAAGTCCTTCAGTATTGGATCCCGCGCAACGTTTTTCCTTGCCTCGCCTACTAATCCAATGATTACAATAGTACTTCCCAGCCAACGCTAGCGGTACTCTTCTTCCCCTTTAGCCCCCCGAGCCGCAAAGGGGCCACACACAAGAAATCAACAAACAATAGCTCCAAGACTTGCCTCACAAGGAAGAGCTTACACTCTCTTTACAATCTTGGTATCCCAACTCTCACAAGTAAAACATAGTCCCATGAAAATTTGGCAGCATAATAGTGCTCACCAAGTCCCCCCAATTTCCTTCTACATCATTTGTTTTATAGAATTTAATCACTGACACATGTCCTCATGCACAATTAATTAAGTTTTTAGTTCAAATTAATTATGATTATTCACCCACACACTTTTCACACTCTCCCCAAGTTGCACAAGTAATTACCAATTTTTATTTTATTTAAAATCCAAATTCCCTCACATTCCCCAATGTGTTCCTATTTTCTCTCTTAGTTGTCTCATTGTTCCCCAAATTCTCATTTAAGGAGTTCCTCTTAACTAGATCTTAGTTAGAGATAGATTAGGAGTCTTCTTCTAGTTATACTAGTGGTAGGTTGACTCAATATTCTATTCTATGTACACCCATTCTCTCAACTTATTATTTATTTCTATTTAAAAATCTTGTTTTATTAATTTCATGCACACATGTGCATTTTATCAAATCTTTAGATTTTACTCACTTTTTCCTAGAAATTGATTTATCTCTAATCTTTAAATCATGTCATAATTCATTTAGTCCTTTATTTAAATTTAGACTTAGACTTACTCTTAGACTTAGGCTTAGACTTTTGTTAGTATTTATAATCAATAATATATTGTTTAATTAATTATTTTAAGCCAACAAGGTCTAATCATTTCAATGTTTTCTAGGCCACCTATATTTATTGACTCAAGTTTAATTATGTGACATTCCCTTCAAGATGCACCTCTGTGCTCCAAGGGTGCCACTCGCCTTAGACTTGTTTTAGAAGTTTTATGACCCTTGGAGTCAACAATCCACTCGGTCAACCTTGTGAGAGACTAAGTGCTTCTAAGAAATAAGGACTCTACCTTATTGTGTGCCCCTTAGAATATTCATGAGTGACTGTCTCAATCCTCCCTCATGACATCGTGGACCTCTTGAACTAGATAATTGTTAACCTATCGTTCAGGCCATGATGAGAGTGCTAGTAGGCTGTGAAAGGGATGTTGCCACACCTCTCCCTCAGATTTCTGGTTTCTATGCATGGCCCCTTTACTTCTTATGTGAGTTAGATTAGCAAGCATCATCAAGCCTGAATCCACTGACAAAAACAATGTCAATAATTCATATACATAAATCATACTGAAATCAATCATACATCACATGTGCGTAGAATGAAATATTCAAATAAATACAATCCACTCCCTGACTCTATATGGAGTCCAAGGAAGTCCATCGATGCCATCAACATCCATAGTATGGCATGTGTCATGCACACTCATCACGACTTGTCAATAGCATATGCCAATATATATACATCATATTAACAATAAGTCACAATACATCATCATCATCATCATCATCATATATAACCCATAATCGAAACAAAATCATAATATACCATAACCGGATCACTTGCACACAAGTGTCCTCAAAGAATATGTCAATAAAAGTGTACTCACTGGAGCAGGATGTTAAACCTATAAAATCTCACTTCTCAATTTCCAAACAAATTGCATAATCAAGTTATTTGATTGAATTGGAACTAAATGGATGATTTCAATTTGTTTACTACTAAACTATGTTTAATAAGAATGGAAAAATCATGAATGTGTTTGTTATCGCACAATTTGTAGTTTGGGAAAAGCCCAACCCAGACAACAAATGTGAGACACATTTGGGAGCACCTATCATTGTCACCTCAATACATGTCCCCTTCATTTTAGTGAAGGACTAGTCGAACACAAAGGAGGCTTCTTGGGTGACCCTAGGAAGATTGTGATGGGAGAAGGAAAGAGCTCGAAGAGTACCCCTATAGGTCAAGGTCGAAAATGATAATGAGACTTGGGGAAATATTTTTAGGAGTTGGTGAATGGTTGCCAAGGTTGTGTACCTGCAAAACAATGTTAGACCTACCCAAAAAAGACAATATATGATGATCCAACCTCAAAACCAATGGGGAATCAACAAGAAACCTTGTTGTCCCAAAATTGCAGCAGTATGGAAATATATATATCTATAGTAAAAAGAGTATGATAGTTGTAAATTATACCATCAAAATCAAGTGTATGATGTTGGAAAATTAAGTTAGCAATTAGTAGAAAACCTTCCAATATTTAAACCAAGACTTTGATATCAAGAGAGGGATGTTATTAAGTGTTATCGGCAGTGTTTTATACAACCTTATGGATGTAGAAAACTTTTTCTACAATAGTGATTTCTAGCCACTAAAATAAACAAGAAATCCTCCCAAACAATAGCCTTTAAAAAGTAGATCAATTATGACAACTTGCAAGTGAATTTCAGTGGTAGAAAAGTGAGTAAAGAGTGATAAAATAGTAAGTTTGTTGCAATCCTGATGGTTTTAGATTAATTCTTATTACAACAACTTAATTACATGGAAAATCAAGACGCCCTTAGGGAACAAGATAGCTTAAAGCATGTAAAGTTTAATTCCAAACTTGAACAATTCAATCTCCTCGAAATAATGTTTACCAATGCAACAACATTCAATCTCCAATGCAAAATATTAGTGTCTTTATCTATTGGGTAATGGAGTCTCTTTTTTATGAGCTAGGGTTTAGCACTCTTCTAGGGGTGTAATCCCTTTTACTCCCTAGAGAAGATAAACCTTAGTAAGGTCTTGCTATAAGGGTGAAAGCCCTTTTACTCCTTGTAGAAATCCTCTAAAAAAAACCTTTTCAATAGAAAATAAAGAGAAATATTTGATGGAGGGTGTATGCCCTTATACTCCTCCAAGGGTTTGAGAAAATAACCTTGAAATCAAGAAGAACCCAATAAAATTGCAGAAATTCCTTACCTAATCCAAGAGATAGCATGCAAAACCCTTACTTATCAAGATATTCCACCAAAATGGCCAAGAACAAGAATCCAAGAGAAGTCGCTAGCCTTTCCTCCACCAATAGACAAGTAAAGTATCCATTTTTCACAAGAGACAAGAGATAGTGAATTTCTAAAGTAGGGAGAAAATTTAAGCCAAGAGTTATGTAATTCTCAAGTGAGTTATGTCTAAAATGAAAAGGAGATGGCCTCTATTTATATGAGGCCATCTAAACCAATTTCTCCACATAATATGTCAACAACAAATCAAAAGGAGGTTGACCCCCTTTATTTTCCTTTACAGTTTAAAAAAATACATAAAGTAAAACCCTCAAAAGGGTGACGTCATTCTCTAGAAGGGTGGCGTTAATCCTTCTAAGTGAGACGTTGAGCCTCAAGATGCAAATCGTTGGGCATCCAAAGGCCATGTGTCAATATCTCATGTGATAGACAGTCATTCCATGCCTCTTCTTCCTTCAAAACACATCACCACACATCTGGTACCATCAATCCCAGCAAAACCCTATCCTCCACATGATGTAGGCTTTAGAAGGTGACTTCCTATGCCTCCAAAGGCCATCGTCTAAGTGAAAAGGGCTAAGATCCTCTAGTGTTTTCAAGGTGCCTTTAAAGAAAACATTCATCAACTCATGTGCACAAGAGCTCGGGGGTCCTCTGCCCATCCTATGGGGTATGGCATCCATCCTTGGGGTCTTCAACCCCCCATGAAGGTAAAAATGACACAAATCCTCCACAGAATGGCTCTTCACCTGGAAAGGTCCTGAAAAGACAAACAAGTATGCCCTCCAAGGGTCCACAAGTCACATGTATCATGTCAAGTAAGCCATATTTAATAAAATAACCACCTTAACATGTGCATTAAATCCCTCTTTTTCAAACTAAACAAATTCTCAAAGACCTTATAAAATTTTCCAAATTTAAATATGGGAGGGTTGTCATGGTGCCCTATTGGGTAGGTCAATCCCCAAGTCAAGGAGTTTTTCCCAAGAAGGCCCTCTCTAATTCATGCAAATGAGTACGTGGTGGATGGGGGTATGACTTTTGGGCATGGGGTTCTTGACATATCAAGGGCTCATATTGTCTCATTTATGGGTGCCTTTGTAGAGGGTGTGTTTCATCCCTCGTTTGCAATGCAACCTTTTTCCAAGCCCTTTTATTTTCCATTAATTTATTATGGTCCAAAACATTGAGTGCTATGTGCAATGGAAATTAAGGAGCATCACAATGCCACTTGAAAAGGAACACCTTGAGTGCCATGTGAAAGGAAAGTAAAAGACACCATAAATGCATCCCCCCAACAAGCGGGACATTTATTTAATTATGTGTTTTCTTTTTTTAAAAGGTCCTTGATTTTTATGGAGAAACATTTCATTGCTCTCAGGACCTTAGGTCGGTCATCTAGAGGGATCAATTATGGCTTGTATATTTTTCCAGCTACAAAACTTATGGGCCTTTAGCCCCTTCTTTCCATGAAATGAGGTACAAACCCTTCTTGGGGTCAATAATCCTGAAAACCCAAAAGATGAGGAAACAAAATGGAAAGAGTGTGGAAAGTGGTGAGTATGTGTAGGAATGATACAATGAACCTTCAAAGAGACCTCCTAGTAGCACTATTTTCCCAAGGGTGACCCACTTACTAGGAAACCATGTCAACCAGCAAGGTGAAATGAGGAAAAAGGTTTTCATAATCAAGAAATGACTCTTTGCAACAAGCTCAAATTATTCAATTATTAAAATGACACTCACCACAACACTAGACTTGTTACCTCATGAAGCAAGACTCGTTGCCCTTTCTAGACCATGTTGGTGTGGTTGACGTTGTTTTTGTCGGTGAATGGTGATGTGTGGTAAGAGGAGGGGATTTTTCTGCTCATCTATCTCTTTGCACTCCATGTCTTCAACCTGCGGGCCTTGAGACATCATCTCCTTAGTTACCCCTAGCCAGGGGGGTTAACAGTGTTCAAAATTCGGTTGAATAGGGGAGGAGTACTAGTAATGGAGAAGGGACCAATATTAGAGATAGAAAATGACAAATAGTCAACAAATATAACATAAATAAATCATTATAAAATGGCTAACAAAATATCTGCAAAATTGGTTCAAAATTTGCGCATAAACTGATTGGGCCCACAATTGCTAAGAAAGTGTCTTAAAGTGAAACAAAGTACATAGATGATAATTCTACCTTATAGAACATAATTTCCATTACACAACTTGCTTTAACATAAACATTATGCAAATCCTTAAACATCTAAAACTATCTGACATTCTTTCGGACATCTATCATCAACCTGAGGTATAAAGGTGTTGGCATTGGTTATGTGTTTTCATTGATGGCAACATGAATCAGTCATGAACAAATTTATAGAGTTGGCATTAGTGTCGGGATGGCCAATAGGGTTTTTCCATGTGTAATGAAGGGTCATTGATGGAAAGAGAATGCAACAAAGCAACAAGTCTAAATTTCAGGGAAAAAACGTATGGTAAATGTCTGGTATCATTGTCAAGGATTGATGATCTTTGTTACAAGTACATTTTCCAAAGATCAGAAGAGATAGTTCTTTTGAATTCGCGCAAGAGATCAGGTTTCAGAAAGAGAATTTTTACAGGTGGAAACCTTTATAAAAATCAAGCAACTGGAGTTGTTCATCTAGAATTCGGATGGAAATATGATCATTGAATCATAGAGGAAACCTACATAAAGAAGGAGAAAATCGTAGCCATATGATTGAATATTCGGGAGTGACTTAAACCGTTAGATCGTGTAGGAGGAACAATGGTCAAATTTGGCGTTGACTACTTCGAATAAAACTACCCGAAGGAAAATATATTTTAGCCGAAGACGAAGTCCCAAAGTGGACATGAGTCATCCGATCTAAGAAACATTCTGGGACTTATATTGACCATTCGATTAAAATAAAGTGCAAGGATAGGATAAGAAAGGCCAAAGGCCCGAGATCCCAAATAGTCTAATTCCCGACAATCGTTAGATTGTGTTAATATTTTCGAATTAAAGAAGGATCGTTAGATGAAGTCAAGTTACTCAAGGTTTATTCTTTAGGGAATCTCACTCTGAGATAATTGGGAAGTGGGAAAAAGAAAATAACCTAAAGGCCGAAGCCCCGAAGTCATGAACTCTCGTCGATCGTTGGATCAGGAAATACATTCAATCGTTGATATAGAGTAACAACTTTCATACTGCGGTCAACTCCAGCCTTGACCTACTCCAACGATAAAAATCTTATATGAGCCAAGAACTCTCGAACCCCGGAGTTCTGGAATAAACAGAGGCCATCGGATCAAGACAAGAAATATCTACAGTGATAGATCTATTTGACACTTCTCCAATTCGGTAGGATTAGATCAAAATCTCAAAAGTGTCATATTCTCAAAGCAATGAGAACCGTCAGATCAATAATAAATTCCAGATGAACCTACGACCGTTAGATCCAGGAGATCCACGTCAACAAGGACACGTGGCGCATTCATATGGTGACAACTATCAAGGTCTAGTTGGCACTTTAGGTATACAAAATTCATGAATCTAGGTGACACGTGGTAGCCACTCATACAGTGCCACGTCAACAGTGACATTAGCAAGCTACATCACTCCGGGAGTAAGTCTTTCAGGGATATCCAGTTTCTACTACCAACAAATACTCGAAGCACCGAAGGCCAAAGTTAACGCTAATTGTTGATCTAATTCGGGAGCATTCTCAACTGTTGATCAAGTACAGTGGAAGGATAGAGTAAGCATAAATCATGAAGTAATGCTAACCAGTTATCTACTTTGGGAGCGTTCTCAACCGTTGATCAAGCATAATGGAAGGATAGCGTAAGTGAAGGTGTTAATCGACGGCAAGCGGTCACCACCACTTTATGAATTATTCGATTGGTTATCACTCTAGAGGAATTGAACTACTTCATAGTTCTAGTAACCTAGAGTCTCGGATTACTGAATCTCCAAAATAAGATATGGATCATTGAAGTTTATGGACACATGTCAACTCAAGATTAATAAAGTATACACACTTCAGTGAAATTTAGTCTGGGAGAATTGGAAGTTTATAAAAAGAAAAAACTCCTGAAGTCATCAAGTACTGGAGGAAACGACAACCTTCCATCTCACAATTGAATCCCATCCATTAGATAAGGATACGAAAATTGTGAGAAATGAGTCTTTTAAAAGAATGATCATACCATTGATCTCAAATCTTGATCAACGATGAGGATTAAAACTGTGAATTGAATTTGCTCGAGATATAACACTCTGAAATATATCACTTCGGAGATAACAAGATTTGGTGAAGAGAAGAAAATTTTCAGAGTGTTGAAGCCCGAAGAACACGGTCCCAGCATTGGACATATGGGGGCTAAAAAGAAAAAGGGGAAGAATTTTGAAGCACGAAACATTGGTCTCGTGATAGAGGAATAAGGGTGAAAGAAGAAGCAACACTTAAATTAATAAGCATGTGGTTCTACGCATATGGTCATATGAAAAACATGGTTTGAAGGAAGTGCCTCTATAGAACTCGATTTCTGCAACATTTGCAGCGACACGGTTTTTAGCCAGAACAGAATAAATGCAAATTAAAAAGGGATTTGAAGTATTTAAATCAAACTATTAATGATAATAATAATATTGAAATTATTATTATTAATTCAAATGAAGAGGTGTAATGTTTCAAACAAAGGGACATAATGCTTCAAACTCATACTTATTGGGAGACTATATAAACAAAGAAATATGGTGAACAAATTTTTTATATAATGGATTGAATGAAGGTTCATTCTATCAGGTTGGTGCTTGTTTACAAGTTGGGTCTTGTATGAGGATTGGATTCCTCACATCTCAGTTGGATCTAATATCAACAAGCTTGGACTTATTATGAGGGTTGGATTCCTCATTTCTCAGGTGGATTTGAGAACTACAAGTTGGGTCTTGTAACAGAGATTTGGCTCTCTCATAATTGTTTGAAGATGAAGATTGATCTCATGTATTCATTCAAGTTAAATAAATAAATACAATATTTATTCTTTTATATATTGGTTGAGAAATTGAAATAAATATATGTTGTTCAATTAATTTATGAAAAGTGGAAAATTGTCCAAAGTTTTGTGACATTGATTCACCTCCCCGCTCAACGTCAAGTGTACATTTCAACAAAAGGCTCTAACATATCAAGTAGATAAATTTATAGTTGGAGAATGCTTGTAATAATTAGCATTCCAATGTGCCTAACACAATGTTTATATATGGACCAACTCTACTTCGTCCCGACACAGTTATTCAAAAGTTAATGGTCAATCTCATATTTTGAAGTGTTCATCTACCCAACACTAAGTGTGCAATAAAAAAATTAGAAAATAAGCATAAAACATTAAATTATATTTAAAAAGACCATTAATCATTTACTTATGGTATGAACATTTCGAAGGCACAAGAATTGTCGAGGAGAAACTCAAATCCATTTGATTAAATATAAATAATCCTAGACACACATTCCATCATTCTACATATGAAATTCATTCCAATAAAAAATCACCAATGAAATTGTCTAGTAGAGTATTGTCGATCTTATCTATCATTCATGCAATTTTTTATATCTACAAGGTTTGACAAGAAAAACAAGGGAACCAAATCTCACCCAAATTTTGAAATAACCTCCTCACAAGTGCACTAGAGAGAGAGAGAGAGAGAGAGAGTTCTAGTGCACTATAGAGAGAGTGAAAAATCCAATCACAAGTGTGTTGAAAACAAAAATGCACAAATATGCCTAAGAGAAAAATGTCAGTCACATGAAAAAATGCTAAAGTTCCCTTAGGCTTATCACACTTTGTATAATAGATCAATAACATCACAAGATGAGATGATACAAATGAGAGCTTGATTTGTGTACTTATACACAACTCAAGCAAGACATTCTCCTATGAGAGGTTATGAGCATAGACCCTTGAGAGCATTTTTTAGTTTACATATCAAGTTTGACTAGGAAGGCCTTAACCACAAATCTAGTATACACACTACAAGGAAAACACATTCTAGCGGAGATTTTTGTGGATATATTTAGCGTTACAATACTGGGAAAAGTTATCAAAAAACCTCCTTTAAAATCTCTACAATTTGTAGCGAATGTTTTAACAAATTTTCACTATGGCTAAAAATTATGAGTGGCTATAGGTTTTAAAGGATTTTTTTGTCGATGTGCTTAAAAAATTAAGGTGCACTGATGCACAACTATTTAATATGCATTGGTATGTGTTATACATTAGAAATTGTTGATTCTTCAAGGACATAGGAGTACCAAAGCACCCATATCTAAAAGAGGAGCGATACTGTAGGCATCGCTTATAGGAACATCACTGTACCCCTATATAAAATAGAAGCATTGGTGTGGCCACAACAAAGTAAAGCATCGATGATGGTACACCCACACCTAAGTGAAGCACCAATGTCGGTGCTCCAGGATCAAAGACGAGCACCAATAATCCAATGAGAAAATATAGAACTCGTGACATCAAATAATAAATCAATTATTAGTTTATTATCAAAAAATTATTTCTACTTATTAATTTATTAATATTTTTAGTTATTAAATAAAACATTTTAGTTAGTTTAAATATATATTTTAGTTATTATTAAAATATATTAAAATATTTTAGTTATTTTAAATAATATATTTTAGTTATTTTAAATAATATATTTTAGTTATTTTAATTTTTTTGATAATATATTTTAATATTCTACAAGTAATAGTTATTACCCTTGTTTAAGGGATCTCTAGTTTACAATTAAAAAAATGAATTTAAAAGTTGCAGAATATTAAACAACAATTATAATTTTTATTGTTTGAAATAAAAATTATAGTTAGAATCATATAAAACAAGACATTAGAAATAAACAAAAGAATAATATTGTGAAAATGTACAATAACTAATATTGAAATGTTAAGCTTACAATATAGTAATGATAGCGAAACCACCCATACAAAACCACAATGAGTGTCAAACCACTCAAGCCACTTAATGAGTGTATCTCTTGTAATTATAAAACTACTCAACTATTACATGAAAAATGTTTGGTGAAAACTTTCCAAAACCACTCATCCAGTAGAGGTAATATGCCCAAAGTGGAGGATCAATGCTCTCAAACTAAAGAATATTACTAGTAGCTTTGGAGCTCCAAGAAAAAATGGAGCATTGATGCTCCTAGATGAAAATAGAGCACTGGTGCTGCAAGAACACCAAGAAGAACACCATGTATATTGAAGAAAATCCTGAACTTGCAAATAAAGGAAGGTGAAAACCCCTTTGGGCATGCACCCATGCTACAAAAAAGTGTGCCCCTTTCTTGGTCGAGCATGTCCCTCCATTTGATAACCATATTTGTTGATGTAAAACCCAAAAATAAATCCATCATTAACTTGCAAATAAAATGAAACCCTCAACTCAATTAAAAAAACACTATCAAAACAAGTGAATAAATAAGGAACAAAATTGAGAAATCAAAAATTACAAAAATAAAATCAATAATGGCGATAATCAACCATGATGCACAAAAATGTACCCCTTTCTTGGTTGACCTTGCCCCTCATTTTATACCCATATATGTTGATGTAAAACCTTAAAATCAATCCACCATTAACCTACAAAATAGAGGCAAAACCCTCAAACTAATGAAAAACACAAAAAAAAAAAAAAATAGCTAAGAAATTAGGAACGATGAATAGAAATGGAAAATAATAGAAAAAGAACGTTAATAGGAAGAAATGAAATAATGAAGAGGGGGGAAATGAGTTACTTTCCTACATCAGTCTTTATCTTTCCTTGCATTCATGGTTATTTGTATTGCATTATCTTGGAGAAACACCTCCTCTTCCTTTTTCTCTCATGTGAAATGAAGAAATGAAACAAACCCTTGATTTTTACTCTTTTTAAGAGTCATCTTTAGGTTTTTCCCACCTCTTTTAATAATTTAAAAAGATACGAATTATTGTTTGGTTCTTTGATGTATTAGGAACAATGGTGATCCCATACCTAAAAAGGAGCACAAATTCACCCACGCCTTATAGGAGCATCATTATGCTCACTCCTTAAAGAGGATCACTTTTGCACCCATACCAAAGAGGACCATCGATGCTCCAAGATCACTTATGAAAAACACTATACTATGTAGAGATATATCATGAATCCACAAATAAAGGGAGGTGAAAACACCTATGGATATGCACCCATGTTGCACAAAAATGTACCATGTTCTTTGCAAAACTTGCCTCTCATTCACAAACCATATATGTTGATGTAGAACCCTAAAATAAATCCACCATTAACATGCAAAATAGAGGAAGACCCCTCAAGAAAACAAAAACAAAATAGCAAAACTAGCTAAGAAATTAGGAACAATAGTGAGAAATGGGAAAAAATATAAATAAAATAAACAATCGGAAGAAATGAAATAATGAAGAGGGAAAAAAAGGTGTTACTTGGATACAATACTCTTTGGCTTTCCCTACATTCATGGCTATTTGTATTACACTCTCTTGTATAACCACCTCTTCTTCCTCTTCTCTCTTCTAGAACCATGTGAAATGAAGAAATGAAATAAAGCCTCTGTTTTTCCTCTTTTTAAGAGTCGTCTTTAGTTTTTTCCCACCTCTTTCAATAAGTTAAAATAAAAATGAATTATTGTTTGGTTCTTTGGTGTATAGGAGCATCAGTGGGACCATACCTAAAGAGGATCACTAGTGCACCCACACCTTATAGGAGCATTGGTGTGCCCACACCTTAAAGAGAAAAGGTGTGCCCATACCAAAGAGGAGTACCAATGTGCCATTACAAAAATGGAGCACCAATGTCTTTTTGAGTTGTTGGCACTCTAGTGCACATGGGTCATGGAGCATCAATGCTCCTAAACCAATGTGCAACACTATTATGCCAGGACCAAAATGGAGTACCAATGTACTATAGGGTTGTTGACACTATGATGTGCATTGGTATAGAAGCACTAGTGCATGTAGACCAATGTAGAGAATTTGTGCATCTTGACCAAAGTGTAGCACTGATGTATTTTTGGCATGTTGTTTCTCTAGTGCACTCGTAGCTATGGAGCATCGATGATTTTGATATTAAAGTGAATTGGTGCACCATATTGGACCCCTCAAGTATCACAATATAACATTACATAGTTTACTTTCTCCCTCAATTATAAGAAAAGGACCATATCACCCCCATGAACTCCAAATCACTCCTTCATAAATTCATCAAGATCATCAATGACCAATACTGAGCTCCAAAGAGATTTAGGTGGGAAATGTTGTAGTTTGGTAGGGACGTTGGAAAATTAAGTAATAGTTCATGAAGGAGATTATTCCTCTTGATAGTGCTCAAATGGTCCAGTAAGAAAATCAGTGGTATTAGATTTGTCATGAAAACATTGTATCAATATGAGAAAGAAGGTCATGAAAACATTGTATCAATATGAGAAAGAAGGACCCAAGTTGGAGGAGATCATTCCTGATAACATGTAAATGAACCAACAAGAAACTTTGTTGCATCAACAAGAGCAGAGATATCCATGTTATGTATAGTCCTTGAACAATTTTAAGGAAGAGTAACTGATGTAGGATATTCATGCAAAATGTCTCCATAATTCCTCTTGATAGTGCTCAAATGGGCCAAGAAGAATCAATGGTATTGGATTTGTCATGAAAACACTATAGCAATATGAGCAAGAAGGGCCCGAGTTGGAGGAGATTATTCTTGATAGCATGTAGATGGACCAACAAGAAACTTTGTTGTGTCAACAAGAGAAAAGATATCCCTATTAGGTATATTCCTTCAACTATATAAAGGAAGAGTAACCAATGTAGGAGATTCATGCAAGGTTTCTCCATCTTCATCACTAAATAATGGAGTGGAACTGTCGGGAGCATCCAAAATATTTGAGTTCATCTAACTTGAGTATTAGATGAGATACTAGCAAGAGTATCATGAATAAGTGAAAATACATCTACAATAAGAATAATGAATGAGTCATTAATAGGGTCCTCGTCGATGATCGAAATTTTCATAGATAGTATAGGAGGATTACTTGATATGGGCTATGCAAACAACCACCTCTTCCTAGAAGGAAAGCTTCATTTTCTTGGAGTGAATAATGTAGTAAGACATCTCCATGATATCCCTTCTATTCCATTCATCTACCACATTTTGTTATAGAGTGTAAGGAATGGTTCTCCATTAAGAGATTCCATGAGATATGAAAAATCACTAGAAATAATTGCTAATGTATTCACCTCCTCCATCAGTGTTTAGACATTTGATCTTCCTCTTGCTTTAATTTTCCACAAGATCTTTGAATTCTACAAACTTTCCAAACACCTCATCCAAATATTTAATGTTTTATGCCCAAAGAAATCAAGGAAAATCATCAATGAAGATGAGGAAGTACTTAGCTCCCTCAATAGAATATGTAGCCATAGGCCCATGGATATCACTAAGAATTATTGCAGGAAGATAAGATACTTGCCTTGCTTTATCATTAGAAAATGACTAATTCTCATTACACACCCCTCATAAAAACCATTAGGTGGTTAAATCTATGTAAGATCATCAATCATATATTCAAAAGACCCATAATTGGTGTCATAAAGGCATTTATGCCATAACATGTTGGGCTCATCAGTGGTGTTGGCTACCATTGTAGAAAACCCTTTTTTATTGCAAGAATAAGGATTCATTACCAAATTGAACATATGATCATATTTTTCATAATATCTAAATACAACCACCTTTAAACTAGCAATAATTTCCTTTGCAAGATGTTGATCCAACCAAAATTCCACATTTTTATCAATGTGTCTAATGTGGTAAATAGAATAAACATTTTGTCCAACACCTAAAACATTAATAACATATCCTTGAAACTTATGTGTGTCTATGATGACATCATCATAGCTTGAAACTAATAGAGTTGAGTTTTCATCCATAACCAATTTATGTCTACCATGTTTCTACCCATAATCAAAGAGAATGTGTTTGTGTAAGGTCATATATAAATAGCTCCAAAATCAAAAAATCATTCTTCCTAAGAAGAAGGGGACCAAAGTGCATAGTGTATAGCCAAATGTGCTCTATGAGAACATCCAACATTGTCATCCAAAAGGTCTTCAATGCCTACTTTAAATCTTGCAATATCTTCAATTTTGAAGACAAGCAAGGAAAGACTTGAAGGGATGGCCCTCTTTATGATAATAGCCACATATGATGTTTTTATTATTGAAGGATTTTGAGTATTCCCCTTTTACCCTGATCAGATTTAGATTTAAGACGATTTTAGACAACCATTGGATGGGATTGATCTCGAGTGGGTGTGTAACAGACCCTACCCCCTAACCCAGATTAGGTTGGTGGGGTCCACAAAATTTATATTTTCTTTCCTCTAAATTACCTTCCTTAACCACACCTTCAAATCCAAATCTACGCTCATAAGTCATTTCTACTCATCGATATATTTCCAATGACTATAACTATGCTCATATCTGAGCTTGGGATCAAAAGTTATGGACTCCTAAATCTTCATATTTTTTTCCTGCCAAAACCACCTTACATCCATGTGGTGCCCACATGGACCCTTGCTATATGTACCACACAACGTGGCACTACCTAGGTGATAACACGTCAAGACACGTAACCCTCCAACATGGCACATCCCAGACAATAGTCGACATGCATATTACACAAACCAGCAAATGAAACTTGGAGGCAAATTCATGTCCAACTTAGCACCAGGATCAGGTGGATCCCCAACTACTGACACAAATTAACAGCTTCTCAATTGCCAGTTAGTCGTTTTTCCTCCCTCAGAATCTTAACGCAACCAAAAACCTTTTCCCACTAGGCACTGAGACCATGGGAAATCCATAGAACGCTCATTCACAAACGTCAGAGTCGGGTGTCCAACTAGAACCAAAGACACGTTGACCTGACATGACACCTCATAGTTGGTCTAGATGTCAGGTTGACGTGGAAAAAACATATGGAGGTTGAAACCATCATGTCATCCCGGACTCTAATGAAACTATGCACTAAAATATTGACTATCTAAGACATGTGGCATCATGTCCTTCATGACACATGGACCAACCATGACATGACTCATGGACTACACGTCACCATAAGGCACAAGCGATCCTCCCCATGAAACCCTTCCTCAGAACCTTGACCCACTAATAATATAGGAAACCAGACTCCATAAGAAGTTATCGTAAGTAATCTCCTATTTTTTCGAGGGTTTGGTTATCCTCTCACCATGGAACCCCAAAGTGGAACCCTTCACAACCGAAAACTGAGGATCTGGGCTTCCATTTCGAACCACTGTGAGGTCCCTTTGAATACCAATTGGTTTGTATATCCAGGGAAGAAACTCCCTCTTGATCTTACCTCAAATCCTATCCATCAACAATTATCATATAGTTAATACCATCCACCCAATGATCCAAAAACTTTGATTTAAGGGCACCAAACCAAAGGATTATGCCCAACAAAGGGTCAACACTCAAACCGCACCAATTTGATGCTAACACTTGTCATCCTCTGTGGAATTTTGGCTGCCATCCTGACACTCTATATCACTATGAAATCACTCACACGTGCCCTAACTCTTCACTGTACGCTTTCAATGGGGTTGGGACCCTGCAAGGGAACCATGATCCAGCTGGGATCCGTGGATCCGGGATTTCCCAAAAATACCTTCACCAAAGTCCTTTATTTTTTTTATTGTTCGGTGATCTGGTTAACTGCACTCCACACACCTCGATTTCCTACTTTTGATGACGATCGAATTTTTGATATTCCTCCTTCCTTATGATTTAATGGCTAGGATTACCCCTACTCATCGTGATACTACCAAGGTCCTTTCAACCCACTCCACAAATCGTTGACATCTATCTGTCATCGAAGGGGTTTAGGTCGACCGACATGTGGTATGCTACATTAGCATGATTCCATCCTCTCTCTTCCTCTTGTTTACAAGCGTAAAAAGGGGGGGACCCCATGTTGTAACCCCTTCCCACCAACCTCTAAGATTTTTAAACAAGGCCAAGTTAACCAGAGGATACGGGTTTTTGGTTATCCCAGTTATTCAAAACTTCATGCCCGTGCATAAGTTCTAAATGACCTGAGTATATTGGTTGGGTTCTTCTCCTAGTTGTGACCTTCCATTTAGGTTCTAAGGGATAAAATTGTTTTCTCCCTTAGGGCACAAATCTTGACCCTCATATTCCAAGAACATGCATTCTCACTAATTTGGGTTCCACAGAGAACGAGGACCCAAAAAGATCATTATACACATAGGGAGAATAAACCCATGCCTCCCTTACTCACTTCTCGAAGTTCTAGTATCTTTGCCTAGGTTATCTTTAAATCTTGATCTCAAAGATTAAATAACTAGGATATTTTAAAACACGGAAAAACAAATTGTGAATTACAAAGTCTAGCAACATCTCCTCATTTATCATTCATCACAAATATCCAAAAGATCTTAAATGGTAAGTAAATCAAGGCATGTAGACAACATTCATGCATTCATTTACTTTCTCACATGTTCCTTCTCATTAACCATATAATGTCACCATGTATACATATAATACAACAATAGAGCATAAATAAAACACAGTGAGAATATTTTTTGTTCAGATAATACTGGCCAGGACAACTGAATAAGGGTGAACTAATTTCCACCCAACTATGGGCTTAGATGCACTAGATCTCTATAATCTAGCCACCCCCATGCCAAGCCATGATACCACCATGGAAATATCTTAGACTCTTAGATAAATTAGAAAGGTGAAGGCCACTCTCCTTCACACATCCATTGGTTGAAAATCCTTACACCCACCATGCCCACGACCAAAACGAGGTTTCTTGGGTGCCCTTCCAACACCAAGCTTGTGACCCTCTCAACTCAAATCAGGTTTTTTCATTCTCAGACTAGTCTTGCAAACAATATTGCTATGAAACTCACGCATGACTTCCCACAGGTGGGTTCGCCATCACTCTCAACAACCTCTCTTCATCACTGTCCCTTCCCTTGTCCAAAACCATGACTCATTTTTCCAACATGCACCCATGAATTTCTCTTTCCTACCCCCCCAAGAAGGTTCTCGATCTATTCTCCCCTTCCTCTATCAAAAGGAACTCGTGGGGTTGAAGGTAATACCTATGTACCTAGGCTGATAGTTTTATGTTATCCTATCTAGTCTTCCATGCTTCCATTCAATGTGGGTCATTGGTTGTTCAGCTAGCATTCCCCCTTCCATTAAAGAAATTTTATTTGGAGTCAAGAAAAGGGGAAATAACTGATTATTTCCATAAATAAATAATTCAGCAAGGATGCTTGGTTTCTTTAGCATGATGAACTCCCTCTATGCCCCCTCACTATTCCCTCCATTGGTATCATGGCTAGTACTTTGGATTCACCCATCAGTTAGTTGTTTGGATTTTATGATACACATTAATATTGTTTACAAGCCATATCATGGAAACATCATCTCCATACTCAGATAAACCATTACTAATCATAATTAATTACAAATTAATCAGGAGATTTAAAATGGAGTGTTATGGGGGGGTAATTCACCCATATTCCTCAAAGTACTTGATGTTGAATAAGATTAGGGAAAACCTCCTCGAGAGTGTGAGTTACAAGAATCCTTGACAAATAAAGGAAATATGAGAAAAAGATTTGAACACTAGAGAAACATTATTCAAAACAATACATACAAGTTTTGGATCTATTTTTCCTTTTTGTCTTGCTTGAATAATGTCATCCTTTAGATTCTTAAATTATTAGCTACCTAGGTATATTAATTAATGTAATGTGTCCATACTCATGGAATAAATCCCATTAGGTAGTCGGTGTGTGAATTCATTAATTAATGTGGCCACACTCATTAAATAAAACTCACAAGATACTTGGTGGGTATTAATTTATGGAGAGTAATAATGAGGGGTAGTTGGCATGGGCCCCTAGAAATATTAGTGAGAGAGTATATCTATATAAACATGCATATCATTGTCTTGAAAATGTTAGATTTGTATTGCAATTAGAATTGATGTGGAGTGGCTCCTTTATAAAGGGGTAATTGTTGATGTCACCCTAGCTAAGTGGAAGATTGTTTTTTTAAGTATATGTGAAGCCAATTGTTTTCTAAGGTGTGTCTAGAACAATTTTTTCACTAGTGCATTTGAATACATCTAGGTTAATGTCGTTAAAAGTAGAATTTGATGTCATTTCCTAATTGGGTTCATAACATAAATTAGAGCAATATTGAGGAAGTTACAAACATTTTAAATCACAAACTCAAAACCCTAGTGAAAATAAATTACAATTCGAACTCATTTTTATCAGTAAGTTTGATAACCTTAGAATCAATGTCATTAGAAGAATCATCTGATGCCATTTCCAATGTGGTTCATAAAATTAATTTTGAGCAATATTTAGGAATTTAAAACACTTATAAATTACAATGTCAACACACTAGTAGAAATAGATCATAGTTGGAACACATTTTTCTTGGTAAAGCAAATTACCTTTGTTGAAATGTACACTTGACATTGGGAGGGGGGGTGAATCAGTGTCACAAAACTTTGGAAAATTTTCCACTTTTCATAAATTATTTGAACAATGTATATTTATTTCAATCTCTCAACCAATATATAAAAGAATAAATATTTTATTTATTTATTTAACTTGAACGAATACATAAGATCAATCTTTGAATATA